>ML777453.1:2248759-2287541 GCA_009831015.1 Picea engelmannii | reverse complement strand
AAGGTAAATAATAAAGTGAAGTGATGAGTGTACTATAAGTCAAAGTGGATACAAAAGAAATTATTTAAATAATAAAGTTAATGGAGAAATTACTAAGTGGACAAGTGGTTAGAAGTGGGTTAACCCTAAAATAAGGAAAGTGGATTAAGATGGTTAAAAGGTAGCCCCTTGATGAAGCTACATGAAAGTATAAATAAGAGGCAAGGCTCTCTCATTTTAATAACACTTGATCATATTGAATATCTACAAGTGACTGAGGTAACCAAAGGACATCTAAGCTGAATTTCAGAGGGAAGGTGAAGTAAAGAATGTTGAAATTCAAGGGAGGATAAAAAAATTTGATGATGTTTTCTAAGGTATGTTATTTAAAGATCATCTCACCATTTTAACAATAACTTGTTTTCTAGGATGATTCAGACCATGAAATTGGGAGGCCATTGAGGAAAAATATCCAAGTATATGTTATAAAAAATTCATCTTTTGGTTCTTTGTAGTTTTGGAGTTACACTCCGTGGAAAATAGGGTTTGGGGTTAGTCTTGAAACTAGTCTAAAATAAGTGTTTCAGGTAAAAACATCATAACTTCTTCATAACATATCCAAATTCAGTAAGACCAAATGTATTGGTTAGACTACAGTCTTTAGTATTTTGTGTACCATTTTCAGATCCATACAACAAATATTCCATGCGGGGCACACTCTACAAGTTCGCTCTCTAGAATAAGACAAAATTCAACAAGATATGCCATTTTTTCTATAACTTATTTTCTAAGAGGTTCTAAGTAGTGAAATTTGGAGAAATTGCACAAAAGAAACTAAAGAATATTGTGTACCATTTTTAGATCTTTATTCATTACAGTTACATAGTTATGATTATTTCAATTTAGGGTTGTTGACTAATCCAAAATTAGTCATGTGAGACTAAAGTAAAGTTTGATGAAAAAGCTAGTCTCTTGTTGTTAAAGTTAAGAAAGGTTTGCAAGCATGTGATCATATACTCTAGGTCTATTACAGAGTTACAAATCAGATTTGGATGATAAAATTGATGAGGGATTTTTGGTTGAGGTATGTTACAGATAGAGGTTGTATAGCATTGAGGTTGTGGCACATGGTTTGATGTAATGGTTTATGGTATTTGGTTGCTAGAGAACTTTTTCATGGTTATATTGGTATATGTATTTGGTATATGGTTGAGGTACATGTTGGGTACATGGTTGAGACAAGTATTTTATGAGTTGGCACATACATGAGGTGTATAGTTTATGATGTTGGTACATCTTGATGAGTCATAGTTGATGAGTAGTTGATGCATGATTGGTACATACTTGGTACATGGTTGGAGGCACTTGTTAGTAGTTTTGTTGACACATGGTTTATGGATGATGTAGCATACTTGTCTTGGTATATTATTATAAACACATATTGATATTGGTGATGATTATGAGTTGTTGTGTTATGCTTGATTGATGCACATATTGGTGATATTGTGCATATTGTTGAGAGTTGTCTTGGTGATTGATCTTAGTGAGTAGATCTGATTTGGTTGATAAGATTGATGAGACAAATTGTTGTGATTATAGGTTGTTTGGATAGGTTATTTGTACAGGTTGGTGCATGGTTGATGCACTTGTTTATGGTACAGGTTGGTTACAATTTTCTTGGTGCAGGTTGATTGGTACAGGTTTACAACAGTATATCTCACAGTGATAGTGTGAAAGTGGTTCCATCATTCTACTTCTACGTCAGGGAAGTTGGATGGGGAAAGGACAGGTGGTTGTATCCACCATTCGGTTGTAGCCAGAGAACATAGGGTGTTGTATCCTCCTTCTGGTTGTATCCATAGAATTGGGGAGTTGGTTCTTCCTTCAGGTTGTAGCCTGAGAAACTAGGGGGTTGGAGACTCCTTTTAGTTGCATATGGAAAACAAAGGAAGTCGGTGGTTCCAATGAATGTAATTCTTAAAGACATATAAGAAAAAACATTTTGTGGTTTTCTCCCGCTTTGGGTTTCCATTTAAACACTAGTGTACTGTGTATGTGTATGATTTCCCATTTGTTCATTGTTTATTTAATCTGCAACTATTGGATGGTAATGCTACATTGATAGAACACTTTCATTTTATGGTTAAAAAGTATTAAATTTCTCTATTACTAAATCACCCCCCCTCTCAGTAATCCAACACTAAGAAGATTGTAATTTGGTGAATATCTTTTTTTGTTGTTGTTGTAATAAACATATTGAAGATAATCTCTTAGGATTTAATTCATGGGGTTTAGATCCAGGTCCTAAAGATCCATTCCCATGTTTCTTTGTCGATACGTGTCACTTATTCTCCTTATTGGTGGTCGCACTACAAGAGTAGTTTAGTCTCCTCACTATGGAGTGGCTGTAACCTATTTGAATGGAGGCCACGCCCTTGGTTTTTGTTTTTCCTTTACTTGGGTTTCATCTGTGAGGGTTGATAAGGTCTACTCCTACAAGCAAGTGGATGCAATTCCACAAAAGAATGGTTAGTTATCTCTTTTCATGGAAAAATATATGTTTCTAAATATCTAGATGCAACTTTTACACGCCATTTAGGTTTCCATTTGTTCATGGAGTCGAATAGGTTCACTACTTTCTTCATGGTAAGTCTTTTTAATATTTTTCTTTGTGAAATTTATGTCTCAATCCCTATTTATACTTGTTGATCACTTTTTTCAGTCATCAAATTTTTAGTCGTTTTTATGTCATTTTTTCCCTTTCTTGTGTATGCTACACTTAGCCATTTTTATTTTCTTTTCTTTTGTGGTTTGCATTAATCTTACCCATAACATCGTAAACCCACAATCCCGCAAGACTCTAAACATCAACACTTAATCATTTTCTATTTCATTTCTCCATACTTAGTCATTTTTTGTTTGTGGTAGTCCTATTGCGGGGGTAAACGAAATTCTAGAAAACCCGCAAACCCGTGACACTACAAACCCACAACCTCACGACACTGCAACCCCACATCCCGCTCACTTCAAAATGACCCACTTTCACCCACAATATACAATTGGATATTTCTTTTACTTAGTGTATTTTCAAGTTACAGATGCAGAACTCCCGTACATCTACCCTTCCATACCCTGCATCCCCCAATCATACAGTGTCACAATCATCATTTTGCATTATGTACCTTCATACTTATACATTTTCCATACATCCCTATGCACAATATAATTTCCCACGAATATTTATGATCATATTGTCAAATCGATCAGCCCATGAGGTGAATTAAAACTGTTTTAATGACAGGGTTCTCATAATTTCCTCGCATTAAAGCCAAATCAAATCATGCAGTTAACAAATTTGAACTTAGAGATACAACGTGTGATATTAAGTAAGTATGTGGATAATTTAGTAAATAAATCAAAATCCTCATTGTAAACTATTATTATGATAGAACCACCACATTTTCATTATAATCATCCTTTGCCAAATATGCCCAATAAAAGAAAATAACTCTATTTTGGTGACACTTTAAATACATTAGGACGGGAAGATCATGTTTTCCAATGATCTAAGGCATTTAAATGGTATACAACACTCCCTCTTGAAGAAAATAATTCAAACAAGGCTTGGACTTTTGGAATAGAATTGGTAGGATGTATGCTAAAAGTATCAGATTTTAAGGAGCTCATTCCCTGGTGTGTTGACAACTTCAACAATGAAAAGAGGATTATTCAATTGTAGGGGAAGGCTCATATTTATATTGTGCCCACGGTATTTAAAAGGATTCTCAGGCTCCTCAAGCCTAAGACAATATTCAAAAGTTCAAAAGCAGACGCCTTTTTAAAGGCTAACCATGGAGGGACAAAAATATTAGACAATTTTATTTTGAAGTTGTTGGACTACTCTAAGAATTCAACCCATATACGGGTATGTTATTTGAAGTACCCCTATAAAGAATTCACTTGGTTATTTTCAAAATTTATTGGGCAGGAATCTATTACTATTGTCTTAATATATGCACTGTATGTCTTGCATTTCTCTTTCCATGAGAGTGTTTTATTTGATTGGGATCAAATTATTTTGAGTGAATTTTCTTTTCATCTTGTAAATTTTCAAGAAAAATAAGAAATTATTCATGAGTTCCTACTTGATTTTCACAATAGCATACTATCATATCTTTGAATACTTGTGTCACTCAAGGAGTGTTGATTTTTTCAAAGACCCAGTGCAATTTTGGTATCCAACAATATGGAAACACAAAGATCCATATAGTTTTTATGAATTTCAAAATGGTTTCCTATCAAATTTTAAGAAGCTAGTCTATGGTCCCACCACATCGAGATTGTTTATCAAAGTTTCTTCCTATTTGGTAGGAAAGGGGGTTTTCAAAACCTTGGATGATTTCAGTTTCATAAGAATGTACGGCTTCGACGAGAAACCCTCCTTACTCCCTTTCTATGTGTCATATAAATTCTTTTTTATTGAATTTTGTAAAAAATATAAGTTCTGGGTGCACTTCTTTAACGAGAAGAGAAAAAAGCAGTTCACTCCATTGCCTTGGAAAATTGGGGAAATCACTATGAAAAATATTTCCCATATGGATGAATTTTCTAACCATTTTAATCATTTCAAACTAAGAGAAGTCCCTGAAATCCCATGTTTTGACCCTAGTGATTTTTTTACAACACATATGTTTGTAGTCGTCCATGGATCATCTTTTGTGAAGACTACTCAATTTAAAGAAGGAGGCGAGGATAATCATAAGCTCTTGGAAGCCATCCCTGACAAAGTTCATGATAATATTGATAGCTTGATTAGCACTAATGACCAGCATAAACAGAAGGGTCGAACCACAAGAAGTGGTAACCCTCATCTCAGTTTACCAAATGTGTCACGTAATAGTTCTTCGACAAAAAACTAAACCTAGGGAAGTAGTCTTGGATAAAATAATTCTCATTCGATAAATTCTAGTGATGGAGGGGATGAAAACCCTACAAAAGGAAACATTGGGAAAAATCATATTTCCCTTGTAGCACTCAAAAGGAAAAGAGATGTAACTCAAAGGGAGAGAAGGAAATTTTAGTACCTAAACCTAAAGATATGGAAGTAGATGCAAAAGAAGAAGAGATTGATTGGGTCACACAAAGATTGTTAGAAAATAGAGAAATAAAAAGAGTTGGATTGTTAAGAGCCACTAATGTTTTAGGAGGAATATGTCACATTGCATCACACAACTTTTGATAGAGAATCTAAAAAATTGTTGATTGAAAAAATTAATTTGAAAATAAAAATGTTTTTGAGAAATGGAACTCTGAAATTGATCTACAAGGGGAAAAACCCTCAAAGGTCATGAAATTTCACAAAGAAACCGAAGAATCACTCAAGTCCTCAATTAATGAAATTGAAATAGAAAACCAAATCTTGAAAGAAAAAATAAAATAATTAGAGAATGGCTTACTATCAAAGCCTTTGTTTGTCAAGCCAATTGCCACCATCCAACCTCTCAATACTTTAGAAGAAACTATGAAATATGCTCCAAGATAAGGGGTTATTCAAAATTATTGACATCCATCAGACAATACATTGGAGAGAATATCAAAAAAATAATTACGCTAGTCTTTGAGATATGGAAACTAGGTACTAGTTCTACTATAATTTCTTCAAGGATTACAAATTTCAAAGAATATCTCCAAAAAGACTTGGATAATGATGAAAAACTCTACCTGGAAGCTATTGGCACATTCTATGAAAAAATATTTAACATTAATGACATGCAAAGGAGAGAATAGAATGTCCCATCAAAAATTAGATTGAGGTAGATTAATGTTGGATGGTTAAAAATAATTGAATGTTTAAAATAATTACTCGAGGAATGTGATAACATAAATAGCAAAAGGAGTGATTTATTTCTAAAACTTGTTGATTTGACAAAATATCTTAGAGGCCCACATTTGATAATGGATTCAATTCTAATCTCTAAGGATTAGTTGTAAGAACATTTGTATGCCCTAAATGTTTCATGGGAAAACAAATTCAATGAAATAATTGAATACTCGGAAGAGGAAGTAGAAAAGTGGTTAATTCGCTACGTAAACAAGAATGAATATGTTGAAGAATCATTGCACTAGCTCGATTTTGATATTAGAGATATTAAGAAAGAATTATTCAATGCAAGAATTAAACATGAGACGTTGGTTGCTCCCATGTAGGAGTATATCGAATTATGGTTGAAGAATACATTGATAAAGGTAATTGAGCCAGATCAACCAAAGTTAGTTACAACCTCCACAGAACCTTTAGCCAAAAAATCTACAAGAAGCACTCCAACAAGAAAATAGAGAGGTTGATACATTTTCTATCAAATATTTCATGACTATTAACCCCTGAACAATTATTTATGATGAGGTGTGGTGTTGTTTGTATTAGCATAGCTTTGGTGGGTGTGTGAACTAATGTGTTATTTCTAAGTTACTATTGTTGGAGATAATCTATTTGAAAAATAGATGCATATAATATAAGTTGGGTTAATCAAGGTTTCCTTAAAATAGATGTCCCAAAGCATCCTACACTACAAAGGGACAAAGTTTAAGACAAATTGTTTTTTTCTTTGTGTTTTTTTGTTAAAACTACCTGTATATTGAACTAATTAACATTAGAAATTTATTAACTATTGTTCTCGAATGTCTCAAAGATCAAATGTGGAGACTCTACATATTGAATTTGGACAATCTTTGATGGGCCATGCAATGTAGATCTGAAATCCTGAGTGGGAAAGGACAATTTGTTCAATAAATAGTAAATGTCATTAAGTATATATGCAATAAAAAATTGCATTGTCGTAGTATAGTTTCTTTGTCTATGTATATGCTCCCACTGAAAATAGGTGTATTGTGATTTACTCATGCATTATTAAAGGAGTTGAAGAAAGGATCATTGTTATTAATACTTGAAAATTTTGATAAACATGCATGATATTTTCTACTAATGAGTAACATCCATGAACATATGAAAACATAAAATAGTCGCACAACAACAATTCAAGAGGAAAAGGGATGAGAAAAGTAGCACATACCTCATAATAATAACAAGGTATTGGAACATAGTCCTTTGTACAGTAAGGAATGAAGATGGAAGACAAGATCTTAATTTTGTTTTATTGTTTTCCTTCTCATTTTCCATTTTATATTCATATATCTCAGGTTTGTTTTATTGTTTTCCTTCTCCTTTACCACTTTATCTTCACATAATCTATCATTACTTATTATCCTTCACTCAATTGTAGGGTCAAGAGCTCTACAAATTTTAAGTGGCTTCAATAGTTTTCAAAAACATTCCAAGTATTTTTAGAGGCCACCATTGTACAGGGAATTGCTTGTTCAAAAATGTCACAGACAACTCAAATATCAAGGTATGGGTGGAAGGCGGTTGATAATGGAGGTGAATACATCCCCCCCTATTGGTTTGGTGCTCGATACAACAAAGACAACATCAATGTTGGAGCCAACGGATACATGGCAGCATGGAAATTCACATGTATTTAATCAACATACATGAACTTAATAACCTCAATCAATAGATGCAAAATTGATATAATGCATCATAGTCTTATTAGTCTATTTATAGATTTGATAAATAACTTCAATAAAGTTATAATAAACTTGAAACTTAGGTTATCTAAGATTTGATAAATTTATAATAAACTCAAAACTTAGGTTATCTAACATTAAAAAAAATGCATTGTGTCAAACCTCAACAATGAGACTTTGAACTTGTTAGACAATAGCATTTTTAATAAAAGTAATTCAAATATTATAATAATAAAAAATTATTTTGTTTCACTTATGTACAATTTGAAAAGAAAAAAATTATTTGTAATCAAAGGAAAATTAATTGATGGTCAACAATGAATTAAATGATATAGTCATGGCCTAAGGGACTAATAAGTGAGGTCCTATAAGTGACATGTTGTTCTCTTAAAAGAGTATATTATTATAATGGCTTCAAGCATTGTTTTTTATCAGCCTTGTGCCCTGAAGATTCTAGGGTTTACCCTAGGTACCATCCTCAAAATGAGGGGAAGTACTTGGGGGTTTTCTCTAGTCTTTGTAACCTGGAAATGTGTTTGTGTGTGTGTGTGTGTGTGTGTGTGAGAGAGAGAGAGAGAGAGGGTGGGTATATCAAAATTGATTATGTCAAAGATACACATTTTTAATAAATTAATGTTAATGCTCAACTAATTCATGATTGAGATTGACAAAGTTAATAATCAAGTTTGACTACATCACATCTCTATTAACTAACACATATGATATCAATAATATTGTTTTCGTAAACTAGATGGTGTTTATAGCAATATCATACAAAAAATATTACAAACATTGCTACGTGTGGCCTATCACTAGGGAAACACCTATAGTAAAAAACCATTGCCAATTTTTTATTTTTTAAAATAGGAACACCTATAGCTATCATATGATGTTTGTGTGCTAGCCTAGATAGTACATAGAATATATTGTAAAGTAATAGAAAAATGTGACAATAAAGTAACATTCTAGAACTGAAAGTGTCATAAGACACAACTAGACTAGACTAGAAGGCCTACTAAGTTAGATGCCTATTGCATCTCTTTATACATATATGTTGTTGGTAGGGGTTCCTCGTCAATTAGAATTGGAATGGAGGGTGTACCCACTAATCCAGGAGTCCCATCATGAGAGACTATGATGATGATATAACAGATTACTTTGAAAACCGATTCAAATTTTCTATCCATGAAGTCTAGCTTATGGACAATAGCTTGCTACTGGAAGGTCCTCTCCTCCACTGCTTAGGAAACAAAATATTTATTAAATCAACAGAGTTTTGTTAACCTAAAAATTTGTGTATCTCTGGTTCTTAAGAACCTTGGATCATAGATACAACCCTTGCAATCTTTGTCAATTTGTTCCTCTGACACTCTTTTCCTCTTTTGTGTACAAAATTCTCCAAGTTCATTAATTCCTCCTTGATCTCAAGATAAAATATCAAGTGGAAGTGCCTTGCTACTTTAATGGCATAATTTTTATCTCTAGTTATATACTAAGGTATGCCTTGGGGAGTGGGATTTCTGGCTGCAAATTTCAACCCTCTACAAGAGCCTTTTTTGCTAGATTTCAGGTTTTCCTCTGATTTTTCCCTAGAGATACTCATAAACCATGAGGGGGTGGGGTAGTCAAATGATAGGAAGGGACAATAATTAATATATATATTTACAAGGGTTACGGGAGAAAGGGAGTGAACAAAGTAGCTATAGTGGCATGGCAAGGCCACCAAAAGCATATTTAGTAGAGAAATGAAGCTCAACAGTAAAATCCCCCAACAAGTGAGGGTTTATACAATGGTTTTTCCCCTATGTTCAAATTTATGAGAATGATCCAGATAAATATACCATAAGATCACTAAACCACATAACAAAGTAGGTGGTACGAAGTACTTAGATAGAGAGCTCAAAGAAGTGTCGTCGGGGCTAGGCTCCAAGACTGGTTTTTCTCCATGGCTCGATGTCTGAGATTCATATAAATTAATGTTCTTATCCTCTGTCCCAACATTCTAGAGCTATAATACCCAAAGACATATTTCTCCCATGATAGTCATTCCATTCACATCATGAATTCAATTACGAGTATGTATGTTGGATGAGCTCATTCAAGCATGATTTCCCTCAACCTATTCCTCACCTTATTCTTCCCCATGATCTCATATCATATACCATATTCCATTATATTCCAAATAACCCATAGAGCTATGGAATTAATGATTTTACATGATGGTCATTCCATCATAAACTAAAGTCACGTGCAAAGTGAAGTTCTAGATGGTTTGTTCGTGAGGGTCAGGGTATTTCCCCCCATACCCTATGTCATTGATAACATGAAGGGGCTTAGGTGGGATTTCATGCAAGCACCACATAGGCCCCTTTCATACTACCAATGTGCCCATCCAGGGAACCAATAAATTTTATTAATGTTCAGGTTGTAACTTCTTAATTATGCATTTCTTTGCTTATTAAAAATTTCTTTCAAATTATGTTGAAAATAAATTTGTCCATGGTCATAGAAATGAAGGGTTGGCCTCAATTTCAATTTGAAATATGTACAACTATCCAACCCTTCTATGATAAAAAAGTTGAAAAACATCGTACTTCAATTGACAAAGATAAACCAAAAACACACTTCATAAAACAAATTTTTAACCAAATACTATGAAAAAATGTTTTGATGGTTTTATGAACTCATTGCATAATCATGGGAAAGGTTTTCATTCGATACAATAGATTTTTTTGTCATCATTTGAACTTATAAAACTAAAGATCCAATAAATTTGGTCTTAATTTACTAGAATGTTCAAATTTTCATGTTTGAAGTAACTATTGGATTACTGAGAGGGGGCGTGAATCAATAATTGCATAATTATAATCCTTTTTCTTCAAATGTTATATCAATGTAGAATTATTATCCAATAATGAGCAGTAAGAAATAAACAATCACACACATACATAGTACACCAGTGTTTTACATGGAAACCCAGATCGGGAGAAAACCACGAAATGTTTTTTCTTATATGTCTTGAAGAATTACATTCATTTGAAGCACCAACTTCCTTTGTTTTCCAGCTGCAACTGGAAGGAGGCTCCAACCCACTAGTTTCTCAAGCTACAACCTGAGGGAAGCTCCAACTCCCCAATTCTCTGGCTACAACCCCCTATGTTCTCCGGCTACAACCACCTATCCTTGCCCTGCCCTGCCACCCTGAAGTAGAAGTAGAATGATGGAACCACTATCACACTATCACTGTGAGATATACTGTTGTAAACCTATACCAATAAATCTGAACCATGCATCAACCTGTACCTCAACCTGTAATCAACGTGTACCATAAACAAGTGCATCAACCATGCACCAACCTGTACCAAACAACCTGTAATCAACCTATACCATAAACAAGTGCATCCAACCATGTACCAAGTATGTACCAATCATGTGTCAACTACTCATCAACTATAACTCATCAATATGTACCAACATCATCAACTATACCCCTCATGTATGTGCCAATTCATCAACTACTTGTCTCAACCATGTACTCAACATGTACCTCAACCAAAAGCCCTCATCAATTTCATCATCCAAATCTGATTTGTAGATTTTTAATAGACCTAGTTTATATGATCACATTCATGCAAACCTTCCTTAACTTTAACAATAAGAGACTAGCATTTTCATCAAACTTTTCTTTAGTCTCACATGCCTAGTTTTGGAGTAGTCAACAACCCTAACTTGAAGTAATCATAACTTTGAACCTGTAATGTATAAAGATTTGAAACTGATAAACAATTTTCTTCAGTGTGTTTTATGCAATTCCTCCAGGTGTCACTACTTGGAACCTCTCATAAAAGGATTTATATCAAAAATGGCATACCTTGTTGAATTCTGGTTTATTCTAGAGAGCGACCTTGTAGAGCGTGCCCCACATGAAATTTGCGTTGAATTGATCTGAAAATGTTACACAACATACTAAATATTTTACCCTAAGCAACACATTTTGTCTCACTGAATTTGGATCTTTTATGAATAATTTGTGACGTTTTTACCTGAAACACTTGTTTTTGACTAGTTTCAAGACTAGCCACAAACCCTATTTTCCATCGCGTGTAAATCCAAAAATACAATGACCCACAAGATGAATTTTTTACCATAGATACTTGGTTATGTTTTCTCATTGGCATAGAAATCTCATGGTCTAATTCATTATAGAAAAATTTTTATAGCAAAAATGGTGAGATGACCTGTAAATAACATACCTTAGAAAGCACCATCAAAAGAATTTATCCTTCCTTGCATTTCGGATTTCTTTTCTTCACCTTCCCTTAGAAATTCGGCTTAGATATCCTTGGTTACCTCAGACACCTATAGATATTCAATATTCTCAAGTGTGATTAAAATGAGAGAGTCTTTCCTCTTATTTATACTCTCCAAGTAACTTCCTTAAAAACATCTTCTAGGTCACTTGTCCCACTTTCCTTATTTTAGGGTTAACCCACTTCTAATTTCTCCTTTAAATTTATTATTGAAATAATTTATTTTGTATTCACTTTGAATTATAATACACTCGTCACTTCACTTTATTATTTACCTTTTAAAATCTCTTAAACCACTTTGACTACTTTGACCTTTTGGGGCTTCTAGATGACATATGAGGGTCCTCCAATTCGTAAGGCCATAACTCTCAAACCGTGAGGATTTATCTAACATTCCACATACCACCAGAAATGGAATGACATGTAACATCCATATAGAGTAGTATTACCTTCAAATATATCAAAAATCATATCGTTGTCCATCAAACAAACTTGGGTCCATTACCCAAACCTGGGTTCTCCAACTTCACATGGTCATAACTCTCTAACCATGAGGAGTTATGTGACGTTCTACATACCACCGGAAATGGCATGAAAATAAATATCCATCTAGGATAGTTTCCCTGACAAATTCATTGTCCTTCATCTCATTATTCCACAATTAAGCATGGGTTCTATTATTCCACAAAGCATTCTCGTGAGGGCTTTCACCATAAGGGGACCACTTTGGAGTTCATCCATATTTACTTCTTATCAACCATGAAAAAACAATAATGAGTCATGTTTACATCAAACAATATTGGGTCCATTACCCAAACATTTTTGCTACATGGCTTTCTTCAAGTGTTGACATCAATGGCAACCAACCTTAATCAACAGTAACTACAATATGATGTTATGTTATGAATCTAATAAGACATTTTAAAATTATGGACTATTCATATATCATTTGTTTGTAATTTTGATTCTCATTAGAAACACACAATTATACATAACAATATATATGAACATATGCAAAGAATTATCAAACAAATGATTGCAAAAAATTGAATCAACAAAATGTTATAGCATTATCGAGTGGATTGTTCAATAACATCAACTAACTTAGCAATAATATAAATTAAAAAACAAAATAAAATCTTTACCAAAAGAAATAATATAAACTCAACAACAATAAAATTATGAAATTGCAAAACAATGAATTAACATTAACATAATATTTTGACACTACCAATGGATTATTCAATGACACCAACTAACTTAACAATATTGTAAACGAAACTGAGATAAAATCCCTACTGTTGGTCCTGAGATTAAATTAAGGCTCAAAGAATAATTTCAGGCATCAGGAAAGTTTAAGAGAGTGTTTTTTCTACCTTAGTTATATGAGAAAAATTCCTTAAATGAAATTAACAATATGGCAGCATAGAGGTCGTATTTTGTGTCTGAGTTAAAATTATAATATCGAATGGTATGAGATAAAAATACAAAATTGTTAAACAAAGAAAGGCATCAATTACTGAAGAGTCTCACCTTGTTGTAGTGGAAGAAAATAGATAGTATAACCTTGAATAAAGTATAAGATACAGTAATCCACACAGCTCATAGGTCTTGATTTACTCACAGTAAATGCAAAGGAAAAACTGCTTGCTTAACAAATTACTAATGAAATACACGATTACAGTAGTTGTTTTACTAAATTGAAGTCAAAGGAAATTCACAAGGGAATCCTAAGATATGGAAAAACAGAAGAAACACATAACCCAAACTAAACTAAACTTGGAATCTATGTTTGCACTTGTATTAATACTCAATAAGGAGATTTTTCTCTATTACAATCGGCAAGAAGCAACACTTGATAGATCTTGAGTCTATGTATATATACAAACTGTCTCAACTCAAAACGGTTGGACTTCTTATAATTAAAATAACAAATATTTGAAATAAGAAAATAGAACATAGACAATGATGAGCTACAGTGGCAATCTCTTCGTCTACTGGCCGAAATGCTTATGTCATTTGATCTTCTTGATACTTTAGAAAAATGTCGTGGTCATCATAGCTTTGTTTCCATATGTTCCTCAAATATGTGAATAGCATATGCATGTTCCCTTGTTTGTTTTCAGATGTACTAGTTTTCCCATATTCAACACATTTGATGCATTTACTCAATAATTGCACCACTAACCTTGAAGGCCCAGTTGCTTCCTTCACCTCGAAAGTGTATAACTTCCTTTTCTCTCCTTGAGACGTGACCTGTAACTGTAAGCTTGGATTTACTATCCATTTATTTATTTGAAGGAGATCAATCTAGTTCATTTTTTGGATGGTCGTCAGAGCTTCTTCTTTGCTTGTTCTGGAATTATAATGGTTCTTTGATATATCAATTTGACCCAGAGCTTTAGAAATAACATTTCCTTCAAAATCAATTAGTGCTTTGTCTAGTGATGCCAACGCTTCTATACAAGCTTCATTTACCTCCCTAGAAAGTCTTTTTCTTTCTGCTAGATTTGTTTCCCAGGCCTTCAAAGCCATATCAGCTTTTATCTGTTCTGGAAGGGAAAGTCGGTGAACATCTGAGACATCATCCTTTGGTACCAATAAGACAACCTCTTGAAAATTAACTCAAGTTGAGTGATCTTCTCTTTCTTTAATAAATATATCTTTTAGAGCTAGGCCTATTGCCTAGTAGCATTTCTGGATGGCATCGACCTTCATGAAGAGATCTTGATGGGCTATTTCTAGTTTTTCATTTGCCTCAAGTGCTTGAGTCTGAAAAGTTGATATCACTACTAATGTACCTTCAGTCAAGTCTAACCTGGCATGCAATTTCTTTATTATCTCTTCTTGTTGAGTGACCAATCCTTTATTTGCCTAAGAATTATGATGGAGATCTTCAATATTAGCTTGCAGCTACTGAATTTGATGCCTATCATAAACTATGAACTGTTCAAAATCTTGGTTCATATTACTTTTCACATCCTATTCCATAGTAATTATTCAATCCTGCAACTTCCCTACCAATAGGTTTCTCTATTTTAGATGCTCGGCTGGATTTTCTAAAGACCACTAGTTTGCAGTGGCAAAGGCACCTAATGAACATGTCACTTCCTTAGAGAATTATAAATCATCTTGCTTATGTCCATCATACACCATTATTTGCCTTTTGACTATCGCTCCATATTTCTATTGTGTTTCTCGTTTGATGATGGCTCTCATTTTCTTGTTGAAGAAGAAGTTTGAAAGAGGCATCTCTCCAGGTGAAATTGGGGTGAGATCACTTATGAAAATGACTTCGGAACTGGGATCTCTGAAACTAGACTGCAACAGTGTTAATGAAGTGATATGGGTACCTATCTCCTTGGATAGTTGTTGCTCAATAGTTTTGGAAGCATATGTGGCTGGTGTAGAAGGAGATGTATCCTTCCCTTTCTTTAGGAAAGCTTCAAGCTGATCCTTTGCTTGAGCGCCTAATGGATTTGATAATGAAGCTTCCACTTCTTGCATTAAAACCTCAATGCTCTTTGGGTTTTCCTTAGTATCTTGTTTTCCATAGCTCCTTGTTTCAAAAGCCAGAGGTACAGTTTCTTCTGTAGGCAAAGTGGCTACATATTCCCCCTATAGTACTTTCGGTAAGTTGTTTCTTTTGTGTCTTTAAAAACTAAAAAAACTAGCCTGTTGATCTGGGGACAGAGTTTGGAATTTGTTCAGTACTTCCTCATAATACCTTACTCCCCTGAATATTTCATCCTGTGGGGAGTTATCATGCACATATATCTTCAGATTGTATTGATCCAGGTGGTTTTACATGATTTTGTGTGGGTCATGCCTTTTAAACTCGATGTCAACCAACTTGACATCCTCCAGAGCTGCAGCCTCCACTTTGGAGTGGTCGAAGTCTAACAATGAAAATATACCAACCTGGAGATGGAAGGTAGGACATACCTTTTTCTAGGCTGCTTTTAGATCCTTGCTGATGCCCCCTGTCACTGTTTGATAAGCCACTTCTCGACATACTAGCCAGTCTAGTAAAAACATTGGGAGAGCATGGGGAGGGATTGAGCATATGAAAATCCTGATGTAACATAAGTTTTCATCTATGAACCAATTTGTTATTTTGCCCAGATTTCCCATGATTTTTTTTGAAATCCGAGGGGGTGGGAAACCATATAAATCTATATAAATGGGCACCACTACATGATGGAAGATTTCATAGAAGAAATCTTTGGCCTTGTCTTCCCACATTTTGGAGTGATAGAAGTGAATAGGTTAAGCACTAGCCGAGGTCCAACTCCAGTTCATCAGTGGAAAATGGGTTATGAAGCAAATAACATCCATGATATACGTGGACATATAGAAAGGGGATGATTTCCCCTTTGACTTCACCAATTTGTATTTTGTGATTTCTTTAGCTAGGTTGTCTGATAAAAATATTGCCCAGTTAAAAGAGTAACCCTCAGCCACATCGTGCATAATTGACACCCATGCCACCGGGAAATGAGTGGGACTCTTCTTCCCGAATAGCCTACAGAGCATCATAGCTACATAAATCATATGAGTATCCAACAACGATGTGGCATAAATTCCATGAGCGTCGGCTCTTAATTTCTCCGAGTGCCCCCACTAGGACTTGATTATATCATGATAGCTTTTGTCATATTGTATACACTCCTATTGTTCAAAATCCAACATGAATGCAACATTGAAATTATATTTGAAATCAGGGAATAGATTATACATTACTTGTATGTGTTCTGGTCAAAAAGACCCAACAACAACCTTTTGAGAGTTGAAAATGCTCTTGGTTTGAATGTTGATGTTTTCCAGGGCCCATCTTATCATGTCATTATACGGCATGAGCCTTGGTTGTCATCTATCTTGTGAAGCATGGACTAAGCTATAATTATAATTTTATCTCCGTGAGTATCGTCCACTTCATCATCAGAATCATCTGGACAATTTATAACCTCATGTTCCAGAATTGCGAACACTTGTGTCCAAGATTTCACAGTGTCTATAGCTCGTGGTGTGGTATCTGAAAGAACGATTGAATTCAAATTTGAACCTTCACAGTTGCATCAGTCTTCTTATTCATCTTCCATGGTTCCATGATATTGATAGAATCGAAATGGGGTTACCTATTTCAAGGGAATGTACGAGCTTCTCGGTTGGATAAAACTTACTATTCTGCGAAAGATGAAAATGAAATTCAAAATCAAGCATTTTTATTCACATCGGGTGCATTGATTCGAGTATACCCTTACTGACGAAAAATATATTGATCTTAATGGGAAAGTATACCTAGAGATCTGCAATCTATGCTAAAATCATTATCGTTGATTTGTGATAAATGCCATTAATATAGGTGGTTCGCGATCGGGAGTTTTTGATGAAACAAATTTGAAATTTCCTGAATCGTGAATCTGTGAAAGGTTAATTACGAGATAATCTCTTTTAAAACATTAATTAATAGTGTTTAACTTTAAGTTCTTTCGAGTATTTAGAATTCAGGATTTTTAAATGTAGCTCGAGAAGAAATCCTTGAAACCCGAAACTGCAAAATGATTAATTATCTGATAATCACTTTTAACTTTTAATTAATCCTATTTAAGTTATGGCGCTTCAGAAACTCGTACTTCGTATATTTTAGGATATGATGAAGGGAAAACGTCTGAAATCTGCAGCGCGAAGTCGTTAATTATCTTTTGACCAAGCTTAACTTAATTAATTAAGATTTAATATTTCGTCTTTTTAATGCTTCGGGGATTTGTGAGTTAGATCTTTGTTATATTTCCGAAAGGCCATCCCCGTAGTGGCGTGTCGAAGCTGATGTCATTCTATATGATGTGTCAATACCAAAGGGGTGCCATGTGTTACTTAAAATCGCATGAATCTTCAGATGGAAATGTTGGGAAGAATCAAAAGATACACATGTACTTATGACTTGTGTCCTTTAAAGGTTTATGAAAAAGTGATAACAAACCCTTTTGAGTTTCGAGACTTTAATCATGAAGAACTATCGAAACGCTCGAAGCGCGAAGCTCCAAAGCGACCTTTAGTGATTTTACTCTTTAACAATCAGGTGGCTCCAAAACTCTGGGGAAAAGGGGATCGTTCGATCGGACGAGGTAACTTCATCAACGGCGGGTATCATGCACGCCTTATGACTAGAATAAATTTGATTTAAACTTCGAAAGTTTATTTCTGAGTTGCCACTTTGGGAAAGATGAAGTTGAGAAAGTAAAGCTCAAAATTTAGGATTATATGTGTTCCAACATAGGCTCCATCTGGGGATCGTGTCTCCCTACGAGGCGTGGAAGAACAATAGACCAAGTGTCTTTATTGGGTAAATGGAGTCATCATTGGATTTATGGGAAATGCCTTTGGAAAAAAATCATACAGAGAAAAATTGAACTTCAATCGAATCTCAGTAAACCTTCAAAACACATTTAATTATTGACCTCAAGTTAGGCTATTAATAATTTCCCTTTCCTAAAACTGATTTTGGATTTGTTTAAGATAATAAGAAAAACTTTAACTAAAATATCAGACTTTGGTCGACTTCGTTCGCATCAGGGCAAAGTAATTTCAAAATTTATTTAGGGAATCCCTTGTCGGTTTAGAATGTAAATATTACCGGAAAGAAAACTAGATACCAGATTATGTTTATACATGTATGACAGCCTTACATATATCGTAGATATTGCTTCACTACCAGTGATCCTGTTCAGTATTCCTTTGAAGTTATCTACAACTCCCATTGAATTTCCTTTCACCACTTCAATTATCATTTTTGCATTTTATTGAGATGAGGGCAATTGTTACATGAATTTCCTTTCATCATCTCTTTTGGACAAAATGGGGGCAATCGAATTACAAATTTCCTTTCACCATTTGTCCTGGACTAGATGGGGGCAATCATTTTATGAATTTCCTTTCACCAGTTGTCTTATATTTTTTATATTTTTGAAGTGGGGGCAATCAATTTGTATGTATCATACAAGGGATGATATTTGCTTAAGATTTGACAATGAAAGTCTGTCAATAATTTTTTATTGTACTCTGAACTAATTCTTTCCCGATCTTCAATACATCTTTTCCTATGGGGAAGATCTTATGGGGAATTTTTATTTTCCAAGGATTTTCCTTGAGCAAACTAATCAGTTAAAATTTTTTAGAAGAGATAAAGTTATCAGGATTAGCCTAGACATACTTTCTTTCAGTTAAAATCAGAGGAAGATAAGGATTTTCGCCTATTCTTGTTTTGAAGATATGTTTTTAAGTTTTCAGAGCTAAGGCGAAATTATTTCTTTCTATGAAGATTTAAAGCAAGGTAGTGAAAATCAGAATAGAGTGTTATCACCGGAATTTCGTCTGCAAATGGTTAGAGGAATCCAGCATCATCAAAACACTCATTAGTTCACTCATGGACCAAAAATGCATTTCCATTTCCAAAAGGTCCAACACTATACAACCAGTTATAAAATCAAAATGTGCTAAGACTACATAGGGAGCGCGCGCACATGTGTCATCCACAAATGCAAGAAAAGTGCACATGCACACAATGTGCGATTGTGGACGCAAAAAACCATGCACCACTCAGAACGACACATTTATGATATTGTTCGGCCTTCCACCCACTTCTAGTTCATCTTCCAAGTCGATTAGACACCCAAATATCAGATGAATCTGAGTAGGGGGCTGGTCAAAGACCTAAGGGTGCCCTAAAGGGCCCCTTGTTCACACTAAGAACTGGTTGCATAATGCCTCAAAGCTATGCTATAAAAGGAGGCCATGGGTGCACTATATTTTCAAGGAATTCATCTGTATTGTCATGTTGTTGATATTCTCTTGGAGGATCCTCTTTCCTCATCAAGAGCATGCAAGCACCATTTCATTTGGCCATTCACATCACCTCTTGAGTGAATGTGCTTTGGATTCTCTTCACCATTTCATTCTAGTTTGTTACTTGTAAGAAGAGCTCAATATTCGGGGGTCCAAGAACCCTCCCTTGGAGGAAGAGGGGACCCATACATCTCCCTTTCTCTTTGGTGTTTTCTTTCCATTAATACAATCCTTTCCATTGGTGGCATGAATGTTGTTTATTTCTTGTTCTAATGTCCTTATGCACTCTAGTTTAGTTTCTTTTAATGTTCTTAGTTTAGTTCTTTGCTTATCCTCTAAGCTTTATACTTCTAACTCTTCCCTTCACTATTGTCTTGCCTAGCTAAACCCAACTGGGCTTGTAAGCATCTCTATTTTGCTCATTTAGGTGAAAAAAGAGGTGCAACATAGAGTAAAAGCTCAAAGACGGGAAAAATGAAATAGAACGAGGACTGAGAGGGTTTGACACAAAAGAATTTCATTTCTACACAAGTTCACTTCTTAATTATCAAGCTTCTCTTTTTTAAGCCCCTTTTTTATTCTCATTTTTTTTCTTTTTATTTCATTTTTGTTTTATTTTCATTTGATTCGAAAATCTAGAGATTTATAGCTTTCTGATCTTTGATTAGGTGATTATATTTACATGAGTGGGACCTAGTTTATAACCGATAAGATTTCTTTAGAATTTCATTTTGAACAATAAGTATAGAAGTTCATACCTCGGTTTTCATTTACATTTTCAATCAAACCAATTATTAATTCATCACTTGTTTTAAGAGAAAATAAATGTTTTGAAAAGTAAGTGTTGGGTTCCGGTACCTCCTCATTTCTCATCTGATAGTGAGTATTCTGCATGAGCATAAAAAGAATAAAAAAATCAAAAAGTTCCATAGAATAGAAATGATATGCAGTACGAATATTTTATATTTTTCTTTTATGATATCGAATAAAACTTGGTTTATTTACAACGAAGAAGTAAAATTTAGATAACCTATGAAGGAAAATGAAATTGAAAATTTAAACAAGAAACCAAACCGGTATATACAATGGTAATGTGAAACATGATTATTGCATAAAATGTTTTAGATAGAGCCCGTTGATAGAGGCATCGAAGGTTTTTCCGTCGAGATTTTCCAGTAGGAAGGAATCATTTCCCTCTGTATATGCAATCCTAAATGGCCCAAACTAGAGATGATCGAACTTGCCATGTTTTCATGCATCTTCTTTTCTAGCATCCCATTTTAAAACTAGATCACCAGGAAGGAACTCCCTGTCTTTATATTTTTTATCGAAGAGGGCATTCATATTTTCTTGGTAATTTTGAAGTTTATCATCTACTTCAGCCTTGTTTTGTTGGACATCAATTATTTGGTTTATCCTCCTTGTAACTCCATTTGGATCCTCTTTTGTGTCTTGCCACAACTTCATCACAAGAAGAGCGAGATTGATGGGAAGGACAATGTTAGTACCATAAACCATTTGAAAAGGAGACATACCTATTTATTTCTTGGTACCGATCTGGTTCGCCCATAAGGCGTACTTCAGGTGAACATGCCAAGCCTTCTTATTCTTCATCAACACTTTTTTTATTATATTCACCAAAATATTTTTGGATGATTCAACCAACCCATTCCCCTGAGGATAATAGGTTGTAGAATTTCCTAGCACAATGTTATATTTTTGACAAAAATTTACCATTTCCATAGATTTGAAAGCTTGGGCGTTGTCCGTGACTATTTTTCAAGGGCAACAAAATCTCAATAGGATATTCTCTTCCAAGAATTTTATTACCACTGAATTAGTGGCATTCCAAGTTGGAATGGCTTCAACCCATTTCATGAAATAATCAGTAGTAGTTAAAATCCATTTATGTCAGGCGTTTGACTGTGGGTGGATTTCTCCGATGAAGTCCAGACCCCATTGTTGAAAAGGAGCCTCTATTTTGACTAGGACTAAAGGTAGTCCAGAGAGATTTTTCTTACCAGAGAACAGTTGGCAAGGGTTGCAGGCTTTGACCTTGGAATTCACATCAGTGAATAACGTTTGCCAATGATATCTAGCTCTCAGAATATTGTATGTCATCTCCCTCCAGGCATGATGTCCTCCAGACACTCCTTCGTGAAATTCATTTATGAGATTCTCTGTTTCAGGTTTTGTTAAACAATGTAGCAAGAAACCTAGAGGATCTTTCCAGTATAGTTGAATTTCAATAATATAGTATTTAACTGCTTGTAGCTTCAATGTTATTTCTTTGGATGGAGTCATGTCACTCAGAAACTAAAGGGTAAGGAGGTATGAAACAATATCGTGATACCAATCAGAGGAAGATGTTGATACTGAGAGGGGGATGAATCAATATCAAGTACAATTTAAAACCTTTTTCAACTTATACTTAAACCATTCAACTATATCCAATGAGAAATGAACAATAGTATAAGAGTTACACCAATACACCACAATACACCATGCACAATATATGAGAAATAATCAATAGTTATTGTTCAAGGGAAGTAATGACTTCCAAAGGTAGCTATAGCTTCCAAATGTAAAGGGAGGGATAAACCTCCAAGAGGAAGATACAATCCTCCAGTATCAATAGAGGATTTAACTCTCCATTCTTTCCCCTTCCTTCCACCCAAGAATATATGAGAGATAATAAAACTTTACATTAAATCAACACCATCAACCAACCATCACATAGAACTTGATAATGCTTCCTGAGACTTCTTCAATTTCTGCAATTCTTAAATTATTGGAATACTTTGATCCTGTAGTTAATATTACTCAATGTATTCTCTGAAACTTCTCCAAGTTTCAGTCCTTGAATCCTCCACAAAAATAAGTTATAGAGAGGATGGTAGACTTTGTTCAATTATGGTTTATTCAGGAGACCGAACTTGTACAGAATGCCCGATGCTCAATATTTAACATCATATTATGAAACTCTCACACAAGAAACTAAAGTCCATACTATTTCCAATGCAATTTGTCCCACTTAATTTGGATTCTCTATGAAGAATTTATGACTATTTTACCCAGAACATTTGTTTATTGACTAGCTTCAAGACTGGTCAAAAACCCTATCTTCCACAGAGTGTATCTCCATAATTATAGTGAATCAAGAGATGAAAATTTTACCAAAGGTACCTTGATATATCTTTTCAATACCATAGAAATTTCACTATATGAACCATTCTAGAAAAAATGGTAAGATGACCTGAAAATAGCATACCTTAGAACACATCACCAAAAGACTTCATCCTCCCTTGAAATCCGACCTTCTTTACTTCTGATTTTCCTCTGAAATTCGACTTGTGTATAAAATGAATGTATAATGATGTGTATTTATACCATTTATGTCACTTTCTTTTAACATTAGGTCCGACTTGAAACTTTCTTATTTTTTAATTCTTTTCTTTAATTATCTTCAGGGCCTACATGTACTTCCTTCTTCAATTCACTTTGTCATCTTCAAAAATTCATTCCTCCTCAACCATGAGGATCCACGTGATGTGCCACATACAACCGAAAACAACATGATGTATACTATCCATCCATGGGTGTTTTATATGCATGTGCATTTTCCTTCATGTCCAAATACCTTCATCAATCTTGTGGTCCAAAACCCATGACTAGGGTTGACATCAATGACAACAACCAATCTTCCAACAATATCCCCCTTTGTCATTGATGGCAACAATCATGCTCCCCCTATCATCATGATCCCAATTTCTCTCCCCCTTTGACATAAATGGAAAAGGGTAGGGCTTCTCCCCATGAGTTTAATGGCAAAAGGTAACTCTCTTCTTTGGGGTTGCTCCCCCTGAACATGTGGCACTCAATAATACTTCATCCTTATTTTTTATCTTTGGGACTTTTTCTTCCTTGGAATCCTTGTATGTGGCTTCTATATTCTCTCTCTTCTTCATGTCTAGGATGTATATGTTGTTCAGTCTTCTTGTTGCAGTTACAACCAATCTTCGTGAGTTATTTTCTCTGATTTTACATTTTCGGGAGTCAAACGTAAGAGTGTATCCTTGATCACATATTTTGCTAACACTAAGGAGATTATGCTTCATATCTTCAACCAATAGGACTTTTCCTGCTTTTACATTTTCACTTCCAATCTTTACAATTACTTTTCCAAGTATTTTAGTAGATGAGTCATCTCTAAATGTAACATTTCCACCCTTTTTATTCAAGCTGACAAATTTTCTTTGATCTTCGGTCATATGATATGAGCACCCACTGTCTATGAACCATTCATCTTCTTCTTTGCATTCTTTAGCGACCAATCTGATTTGATAGTTTTCATTTTGTGGAATTTATTTCCTTTTCCATGTTGTAGTTGGTATACAAACATTTGGCATATGATTATCTTCCTTCATCTCTCTGCAATCTCATGCTTTATGACCAAGATTATTGCACTTGCAACATACAATATTTTGATCCATTAATGGGTCAAATGGATTATAATTTATGTTGATAGGTCTACGGACATTTCCATATCTACTATTTTCACCATTCATGTAGCTTTCATAGTTATTTCTTTCATTGATTCTACAATTGATTACCTTGTGTCCAAAATTTCCACAAGTATAACAATGTCCAAGAAAGAAATTTTGATACCTAGGGGTAAGTGATCTTCTTTGTGGTGTGGTCCATCTGGGTTCACAATCTATTCTTATGTAGTTTCCTTCATAATGATTTCTTTCATACCTGATGGAAGAGGATCTTCTTGATGTCTCATTCCTTTTGAATTCTAGTCTTCTATCTTATTGTTCAACTTGTTCTGGAGTGTTGGTTTTATCATTTTCATCTTCCTTCTCTTGTTTTGTTGTCTTCAAACTGTCATTGTATCCTAGTCATGTCTTGTCATTTGGAGATCTTTGATTTCTAAAGATCTCATCTAATTTTTCAGTGCTTTTTTCGAACTTTTTCAACTTTTTTGTTGTCAATAGTAGCTCCCCTTTTGTGTGATCCAATTCTGCTTTCAATTTCTCATAATATTCTAATTGTTCCTTCAAGCTATTAATGGTCTTTTCAAGATTGTAATTCTCTTCTTCACAACTACTCAATTCACCTTTTAGTATTATGTTTGTGTTTCTAAGTTTGTTATTTTCAGTTTCAACATGCTTCAACTTTTCAAGATTCTCATCTTCTTGTTCACTCTCTACATTGTCTTTGTATCCCCAAAAGGAATCAAGATTGGTTTATTCGTCTGAATCTTCTTCACAAATGATTTCTTCTTCTTTAGAATTCTTGTGATCATCATCCTGGGTTTCTTGGGTTATGAAGAGGACTTCTCCTCCATCATTATCTTCTTCATCACTCTCATCTGAGGAGATGTCACCATCCTTGGAGTAGAAGATCTTTTTATTGTTGAGACTTCTCTTTTTATAGTAGTAGTTTTCAACAATATGTCATATCCTACCACAGTTAAAGAATTTGAGAGGAGAATTACCTTTGTATCTTCCACTTTCCTTCTGAAACCTTCTTACAAAATTTGTTATTTCTTCATGACGATCGTTATCCTTGTCTTTTGTCTTCTTTATGGCTTTAAAGGCTGCTTCATTGTTTGGCTGGTCACTTTTTGTACTTGTTCTCATTTCATATGCTATAAGAGACCCATGTAATTCATCCATTGTCATTTTGTTCAAGTCCCTAGTTTCTTCAATGGCGGAGACCTTAGCATCATACTTCAAGAGAAGTGATCTCCACACTTTTTGTACAACCAATGATTCATCGAGCTCTTCACCTAATCCTCTGATAGCATTAACAACTTCATCAACTCTAAGAAAATAGGTTGCAATATCTTCCTTTTCATTCATCTTGAAATTTTCAAATTCTGCTCTATGTCGTTGAAGCTTGACCTACTTAACTTTTGGATCCCCTTCATAAATACTCTTGAGTTTGTCCCATACCTTTTTAGCAGTGTTGCAGCGCATCACTTTGCTAGCAATGGTTGGTGCCAATGATGCTAGAATAACATGTCTGGCTTTTGAATTACAACTCATAAGCTTCTTCTCATTTGGATCGGTTGGAGCATTATTTGGGATTACATAGCCATTTACAACTGAGTACCAAATGTCTACTCCCAAAGTCGTTAGGTAAGTTTTCACTCTATTACTTGAGTATGCATAATTTCTTCCATCAAATATTTGAATACCATTTGAAATGTGCTCAAGGTCATCCATCTCTGCTCATTATTTTCCTTCCAGTGGTTAAATTGTTCTGAAGGCAACTTGCTATGATACCAATTGTTGATACTGAGAGGGGGGTGAATCAATATCAAGTACAATTTAAAATATTTTTCAACTTATACTTAAACCATTCAAATATATCAAATGACCAATGAACAATAGTATAAGAGTTACACCAATACACCATAATGCACCATGCACAATATATGAGAAATAATCAAGAGTTATTGTTCAAGGGAAGTAATGACTTCCAAAGGTAGCTATAGCTTCCAAATGTAAAGGGAGGGATAAAACTCCAAGAGGAAGATACAATCCTCCAGTATCAAGAGAGGATTTAACTTTCCATCCTTTCCCCTTCCTTCCACCCAAGAATATATGATAGATAATAAAAATTTACATTAAATCATCACCATCAACCAACCATCACATAGAACTTGATAACGATTCCTGAGACTTCTTCAATTTCTGCAATTCTTAAATTATTGGAATACTCTGATCCTATAGATAATATTACTCAATGTATTCTCTAAAACTTCTCCAATTTTCACTCCAAGAATCCTCCACAAAAAGAAGTTATAGAGAGGATGGTAGACTTTCTTCAATTATGGTTTATTCAGGAGACCAAACTTGTACAGAATGCCTGGTGCTCAATATTTAACATCAGATTCTAAAACTCGCACACAAGAAACTAAAGTTCGTAGTATTTCCAATTCAATTTGTCCCACTTAATTTGGATTCTATATGAATAAGTTATGACTATTTTACCCGAAACACCTGTTTATTGACTAGCTTCAGGACTGGTCAAAAACCCTATCTTCCACAGAGTGTATCTCCATAATTATAGTGAATCAAGAGCTGAAAATTTTACCACAGGTACCTTGATATATCTTCTCAATACCATATCAATTTCACCATTTGAATCATTCTAGAAAAAAAATTATAGCAAAAATTGTAAGATGACTTGAAAATAACATACCTTAGAACACATCACCAAAATACGTCATCTTCCCTTGAAATTCGACCTTCTTTACTTCTAATTTTCCTCTGAAATTAGACTTGTGTATAAAATGAATGTATAATTATGTGTATTTATACCATTTATGTCACTTCCTTTTAACATTAGGGCCGACTTGACACTTTCTTATTTTGTAATTCTTTTCTTTAATTATCTTCAGAGCCTACATGTACTTCCTTCTTCAATTCACTTTGTCATCTTCAAAAATTCATTTCTCCTCAACCATGAGGATCCACGTGACGTGCCACATACCACCGGAAAAGAAATGATGTATACTATCCATCCATGGATGTTTTATATGCATGTGCATTGCCCTTCATGTCCAAATACCTTCATCAATCTTGTGGTCCAAAACCCATGACTAGGGTTAACATCAATGACAACAACCAATCTTCCAACAAAATAAAATTTATCTTATATCTAGACTGTAGGGGTTTGATCATCAAGTTCCTCTATATCTGGGATATATCTGTGTGATTCTAGGTGGTTTATCTCGAGTGCCTTGAAATTTCATTATGTTACCAATTTCGCTAGGCCCTAACCTTTGACTAGCTTGGTCGGTTTTACTTCTAGATCGAACTCCTGAATTTTAGCTAACCACCAACCTCTCCTGCCATAATTGTCCCGTTGTACCAATATATCTTTGTCAAATCTTGTTGGCACATAAGCAATTATTTTGGAGTGAAGTACATATGTCCTGAAATCTTTGAGAGCTTTCACCATCGCATAGGCTTGTTTTTCTAGTATATCATATCTTAATTCGGCGCCCCTGAGACTTTTACTAAAAAAGGCTATCAGTTGCTCGAAACCTTCTTCGTTTTTTTGCAAGAGTATCGTTGTGATAGTATGTTTAGATGCAAAAGAAAAGATCAGGAATTCCTTAGTATAGTCCATACTAGATAACACTGAAGCTTCACTTATAGATTTCTTAACTCGTTTGAATGATGCCTTATCTTCGGCAGTCTATTTCATTTCACTATCTTTCTTCAACATATCTGTGATTAATTTGACAATTTCAACAAAGTTAGGGATAAATCTTCTCAAAAAATTTATCTTCCCTTAAAAAGACAGGATTTCTTTCTTATTTCTAGGAATGTTTATTGTGTCAATAGCCTCAATTCACTTGGGGTCAACCTTGATTCCATCCTTCGAATCTATATGACCCAGAAGATTTCCTTATTGCATATCAAAATGAGACTTCTTAGGGTTAAGAGACAAACCATTTTTTTTGCATTTCTCGAAGGTTTGTTTGAGATGAACCAGATGTTCTCCATCGGAATTGGAGAAGATTGTTAGATCATCTAAGTAAATAAAAGCAAATTTATCTCTCTCACCGATGAAAGTTGTATCCATCGCTCTTTGGAAAGTGGCCCTTGCGTTCATCAAACCAAAGGGCATTTTATCATACATGAAAGTTCCCCATGGAGTGGTGAATGCATTTTTTTCTTTATCATCTTTGTGGACAACAATTTGCAATTTGGTTATATCCAAAAAAACCGTCAATCATAGAAATTTGGTTAGCTCCAACTACTTTTTCCAGGACATGATCCATTTTTGGCAGTGGGTAGTTGTCTTTGAGGGATGATAGGTTTAAATTTCTGAAATCTACACAAAGCCTTATTTCTGCACTTTTCTTCCTGACAAGTACCAAATTTGATACCCATTCAGAATACCTAAGTGGGACAATAATCTTTGCGTCGAGAAGCTTCTTGACCTCTCTTTCTATTACTGGCAAGAGGATAGGATTTATCTGCCTCGGATTTTGCATGAAAGGTTTGATACAATGCTTCAGAGGAATCTTATGTTCAATTACAGAGGTATCATAAGTTTTTAGATCATCATAGGACCATGCAAAGACATCTTTATATTCTTTAAGCAATTCGTCATATTTACTTTTTACTTGGGTTGGACGGTATTTAGATATCTTGACCAGTTTAGAATCCTCTTTTGTTCCTATATTACAGTCTTCGACCTCTTTGGGTTGAGGTCGTAGGGTAGATTTTAATGGTATATCATCTTGATCAAACAATCTCTCTAATGGTATCATACCTCTAGGGATTTGATTTTTCTTAAGCACAAGCATTCGGTGATTTGTGATCTTATCCTGGAAATTTTCAGGATCTTCTCCTTCCTGCATGATCCAGATAGGATCGTTCTGATTTTTTTGATCTATATGACTCTCAGAGAACTCGTCAAACATTTCCAGGAACTGTTTAATTTGTTCATCATATTCAACTACTTTCCAGTGCTAAACATTATTTGGGATTGAAGGTCTATGTCTCATTTTGATATGATATTTCAGTTTTAGGATAGTAGGTGGTACAAATGTTGCATCTGCCTTGGCTAAAGAGTCTGCCTGTTGGTTTTCCATTCTGGGAATGCGATGAATGTTAAAAGATGAGAAGAAATTATCTATGAAATCCCAGGAACATTTTTTGTATGACCTTATCCTTGGATGTTCATCTTGATATTACTGCTTTATTTGTTTCACGATAATCTCTGCATCACCATAAACTATTAGATGTTCAATTTTTAGCTTCCTGACAGCTTCCAATCCTAAGACTAGAGCTTCGTATTCACAGACATTATTTTTATAATCAATTTCCCATTGTAATCTGTATGAAAAGGGAATGACATACTCATCTCCAAGTGCAACAAATAACACTCCAACCCCTGCCCCTTCGCAGGACGAAGCACCATCGAAAAACATTTTCCATACTCCTTCTCTATTGTTTACACTTTTCTTTTTTTTTTCTTTTTTTTTGTTTTCTTCTTATATACATTCTTCAAAATTATCATCTATTGATAAAATACAATTTCCTAGATCTTGATCGACAACATAGACTGGGTAATTGTTTGGGTTTTGGGGGTTACTTACAGTATATGCTAGTCTAGTCTCTCTGTACAGTCGAGTAAATTATCCACCAAAAATCGGGATCGTAGCATACGTCATGTCCAATTGAAGTGATCCTCCTAATTGTGCGCCCCAAGACTTGGATAGAAGCATGCCATAATTGGCAGAGACGTCAGCAACGACTACATCCATAAGGATACTTTTTACAAGAATTTGTGCAAGATTCACTACCAAATCCTTGATCATGCCGAGACACTTAACTTTTCTTGAATCAAACAAGTATAAGTCTTGATAAGGTCTAGCGATTTCAAGGCCCAATTTTTCCATGATAACTTTAGGCATTAAATTGTGAGAGGCCCCAAAATCTAACATACAATTATGAAGTAAGTGGTCATGCACAGTTAATGTAATATAAAATGGAGCAACATAATCCTTAGTATTTTCAATGTGTGGACCAAACATAATCATAGGTCTTTCATCTTGTAGGTTTATCACATCTGCGTGACATTCAGCATCAGAAAAATTTATCATTTTAGCAATCCATTTTTTATAAATTGGATTTTTGGCAAGCTCAACCAGGGGCATGGGAATTTTAATTTTATTTAGTTCATTTTCCAAACTAAAACCTCCAGTTGTTTTTTCTATCTCTTTGGTTGAATCTTGTGCTTCATTATTCTCTGTTTTCTTAGTTTGTTTCAACTGTTTTGGTTCGGGCAGCTTGTGTTTCAACTAGTGGTTTAGTAACAACTCCCTCATTCGCTATATTTCTTGATAATATATTTTTCGGTGGAACATGTGTAGTATTTGTTTCTATGGGCCTTAAATTATACTTATGTTGAAGCTCGGTCATTATGGAGTTGTCGATTCCTTGATATGCAGACTCTCCCAGATTATTTATACTTTCCTCATTACGAAACAAGGGTTCTAGGTCTAGATATATTTCATAATCCTATATAGTTAAGTGAGGTTCCTGGTCATCATCACTAAGGTTGTTTATATCCTCTTCTAACCCCTCATAGTTTTGCATATCATCTCTTTGCATAAAATTTTCTGTTTTAAACGGAGCCTGGATTTTTTTATCCTCGCTTTTTACTTGCCTCTATTATGTCTTGGGGTTAGGATTCCTCCTGAACTGATTTCTAGCGAATGGATCAGGTTTGGTTTGGTCTAGTTCCATTATAGATATTTTTTTCGACAAATATTTTATTATCTTAGCCATTTCATCCATTTTTTCATCCATAGACTTCCCAGATCTGGAGGGTCCTTATTGTTTCCTGAAACGTTTAGGTTCATTGGTTCTTGTCTCAACCTTGGATTTTAATTTACCATATGCCATGATATTTGATTCAATTTCTATGGAGTCATTTTTCATTCTTGCCAGAGTGGCGGATCTTCTTTCTCTTAAAATTAGGGCAAAGTCGGGTTCAAAATCCCCTACGAAAGTTACCTTTGTCGCAGGTTGAGATGGTTTAACTTCGGTTGGGATATTATGGTAGAGTTTATTAAACCTCTGAGTAAATTCAAGAACTGACTCAAAATTCCTTTTTCTTAGAGCCCTGAATTCAGTCAGATAATACATATGGTATTTATTTAATCCCCACTGTCTTAAAAATGAGTTTTCTAGTTCATCGTACAACCATAGGGATCCTACCGAGATTCCTCGAAACCAGGTTCTTACTTGTCCTTCGAAATTTTTCACTAAAATCCTTGATTAAACATCCTCATGCTCAATGCCAAGGATATCAACAAATTGATCGAAAAAGTCTATGTTCTCTATGGAGGTTAAATATCCTTCTCCCGTAAATTTTGGTAAGTTCTTCATATAATTTTCAGGTAAATCATGAAGGACAGTAGGAAGGACCAAGGGAGCATATCTAGCCTCTACCTTGGCAAACATCCTAGGGGGTGGGGTTTTTCCTTGACCTTGTGCACCTTCTCCTCTGCCTCCATCACCACCTCCTCCAGCATCATCCATTGGAAGTCTAGGGGATGGACTTTGGGAAAAAAAGGGTTTTAAAAAACTTCGAGGGACTGAAGTGATGACCTTTTAACTTCTTCAGGATGTGGTGAAGGAAACTCCATGAAAAAGTCATTAGGAGATGAAAATTATATAAGAGGAGGGAAAGGGAAACGTGGAATGGTTTTCTCAGACTTACAATATATGTAAATAGGTGAACCGACAGGAGATGAATCAGGGTATAAAATGTGTTCTTCAGGGTTTCAGAGAGATGAAAATTTTACTTCGGGCAAGGATGAGGTAGATAGAATATTAACGACAGTGGGTATAGAGAGGGATATTTTGTTCTAAATTTTAGGAGTATCAGTCGAGTCAATCTCAGTCTTTATTTTGGGTACAATTTCCTCCAAGTTCTCAAACCTAACCTCAGGTTTACTAGTTGATGTCTTTGCAAAGGGTGTTTGTTTAAAATTATGTTCATGGGTTAATTCCTCAACCGGAATATTAGTATTGACTTATGCAACTTTGGGTTGGTATATTTTACCTGCTGATGCAGTAGTCGACTTGAGGTATCCCTTTACTTTCAACAAACTTTCGGGATCTGATACAAGTGTAGTCTGCTTATCGTCTAGATTCTTTCTGGTATTCATTTGACCGAATGCCAGTTTATCTGTGGTGGAGTCGCCAAGTGAAAGACAAAAATAGCCTTAATTCAGTATTCAAACTTTGTTCACTATCAAAGATATAATCTTACCTTGTCATTTTCCCAGGGAAAAATAACTTCGCTTCCCCTTCCACGGCAACGACGCCAAAAAGATGTTGGTCCTAAGATTAAAATTAAGGCTCAAATAATAATTTCAGGCATCATGAAATTTTAAGAGAGTGTTTTTTAAAAGTTTTTTTTCTACCTTAGTTATATGAGAAAAATTCCTTAAATGAAATTAACAATATGGCAGCACAGAGGTCGTATTTTGTGTCTGAGTTAAAATTATAATATCGAAGGGTAAGAGAGAAAAATACAAAACTGTTAAAAAAAGAAAGCCATCAATTATTGAAGAGTCTCACCTTGTTGCAGTGGAATAAAATAGATAGTGTAACGTTGAATAAAGTATAAGATACAGTAATCCACACAGCTCGCAGGTCTTGATTTACTCACAGTAAATGCTGAGGAAAAACTGCTTACTTAACAAATTACTGATGCAATACACGATTACAGTAGTTGTTGTACTAAATTGAAATCAAACATTTATCAAGGAAATTCACAAGGGAATGCTAAGATACGGAAAAACAAAATAAACACATAACCCAAACTAAACAAAACTTGGAATCTTTGTTTGCACTTGTATTAATACTCAATAAGGAAAGTTTTCTCTATTACAATCGGAAAGAAGCAACCCTTGATAGATCTTGAGTCTATGTATTTATACAAATTGTCTCAACTCAAAACGGTTGGACTTATTATAATTAAAATAACGAATATTTGAAATAAGAAAATAGAACATAGAGAATGATGAGCTTTGGTGGCAATCTCTTCGTTTATTGGTCGAAACGCTTCTATCTTCTGATATTCTTCATACTTTAGCACAATGTCTTGGTGATCATAGATTTTTTTCCATCTGTTCCTCAAATATGTGAATAACATATGCATTTTCCCTTATTTGTTTCTGGATGTACTTGTTTTCCCATATTCAACACATTTGATGCATTTACTCAATAATTGCACCACTAACCTTGAAGGCTTAGTTGCTTCCTTCACCTCGAAATTGTATAACTTCCTCTCTACCTAAGGCATTTTTTCTTGTATCATTTTTTCTCCTTGAGATGTGACCTATAACTGTAAGCTTGGGTTTACTATCCATTTATTTATTTGAAGGAGATCAATCTGGTTCATTTTATGGATGGTCGTGAGAGCTTCTTCTTTGCTTGTTCTAGAATTATACTGGTTCTTTGTTATATAAATTTAACCCAGGGATTTGGAAATAGCATTTCCTTCAAAATCAATTAGTTCTTTGTCTAGTGATGACAGTGCTTCTTGACAAGCTTCATTTACCTCTCTAGCAAGTATTTTTCTTTCTGCTAGATTTGTTTCCCAGACCTTCAAAGCCATATCACCTTTTATCTGTTCTGAAAGGGAAAGTCGATGAACATCTGAGACATCATCTTTTGGTACCAATAAGACGACCTCTTGAAACTTAACTCGAGCTGAGCGAGCTTCTCTTTCTTTAATATGGATATCTTTTAGAGTGAGGTCTACTTCCTAGTAGTATTCTTGGATGGCATCGACCTTCATGAAGAGATATTGTTGGGCTATTTCTAGTTTTTCATTTACCGCCAATGCTTGAGTCTGAAAAGATGATATCTCTACTGATGTACCTTCATTCAAGTCTAACCTGGCTTGCAATTTCTTTATTATCTCTTCTTGTTGAGTGACCAATCCTTTATTTGCCTAAGAATTCTGATGGAGCTCTTCAAGATTAGCTTGCAGCTATTGAATTTGATGCCTGTCATAAGCTCCGAACTATTCAAAATATTGGATCATCTTACTTTTCATATCATGTTCCATAGTCTTTATTTGATCCTTCAACTGCCCTACCAACAGGTTTCTTTGTTCTAGTTGCTCGACCAGATTTTCTACAGACCATTGGTTTGTAGTGGCAAAGGCACCTAATGAACCTACCACTTCCTTAGTGAATTCTTAATCATCACATTTTTGCCCATCATACACCATTCTTTGCCTTTTGACTATCGCTCCATATTTTTGTTGCGTTTCTCGTTTGACGATGGCTCTCCTTTTCTTATTGAAAAATAAGTCTGAAGGAGGCATCTCTTCGAGTGAAATTGGGGTGAGATCACTTATGAAAATGACTTTGGAACTGGGATCTCCGAAACTAGGCTGCAATAGTTTTAATGAAGTGATAGGGGTACCTATCTCCTTGGATAGTTGTTTCTCAGTAGTTTTGGTAGCAGATGTGGCTGGTGTAGAAGGAGATGTATCCCACCCTTGCTTTAGGAAATCTTTGAGTTGATCCTTTGCTTGAGCGCCTAATGGATTTGATAATGAAGCTTCCACTTCCTGCAATAAAACCTCGGTGCTCTCTTGGTTTTCCTTAGTATCATGTTTTCCAGTGCTCCCTGTTTCAAAACCCATAGGTACAGTTTCTTGTGTAGGTGAAGTGGCTACAGATTCCCCCTGTAGTACTTTCGGCAAGCTGTTTTTTTTGTGTCTTCTAAAACTGAAAAAAACTGGCATGTTGATCTAGGGACAAAGTTTGGACTTTGTTCATTACTTCCGCATAAGACCTGACTCCCCTAAATATTTCATCCTGTGGGGAGTTCTCATGCACATATCTCTTCAGATTGTATTGGGCCAGGTGGTTTTCCATGATTTTGTGTGGTTCGTTCCTTTTAAACTCGATGTCAACCAACTTGACATCCTCCAGAGTTGTAGCCTCCACTTTGGAGTGGCCAAAGTCTAACATTGAAAACATACTAACCTGGAGAGGGAAGGTAGGCCATACCTTTTTCTGGGTTGCTTTCATCTCCTTGTTGATGCCCCCTGTAACTGTTTGATAAGATATTTCTCAGCATACTAGCCAGTCTAGTAAAAACCTTGGGAGAGCATGGGGAGGGACTGAGCATCTGAAACCCCTGATGTAAGAGAATTTTTCATCTATGAACCAATTTTCTATTTTGCCCAGATTTCCCATGATTTTGTCTGAAATCTGAGGGGGTGGGAGACCATATAAAGCTATATGAATGGGAACCACTACGTGATGGCATATTTCGTAGAAGAAATCTTTGGCCTTGTCTTCCCACAGTTTAGAGTGATAGAAGTGAATAGGTTCAGCGTTGGTCGAGGTCCATCTCTAGTTCATCAGTGGAAAAGGGGTTATGAAGCAAATAGCATCCATGATATACCCGAACATATAGAAAGGGGTGGGTTGCCTCTTTGACTTTGCCAATTTGTATTCCGTGATTTCTTTAACCAGGTTGTCTGATAAAATTTTGGCCCAATTAAAGAGTAACTCTCAGCCACCTCGTGCATAATTGACATCAATGCCACCGGAAAATGAGTGGGACGCTTCTTCCCGAATAGCCTATAGAGCATCATAGCTACATAAATCATATGAGTATCCAATGACGTTGTGGTGTAAATTCCATGAGCGTCAAGTCTGAATTTCTCTGGGTGCCCCCACCAGGACTTGATTATATCAGGATAGCTTTTGTCATATTGTATACACTCTTGTTGTTCAAACTCTAGCATGAATGCAACATTGAAATTATATTTGAAATCGGGGGATAGCTTATACATTACTTGTATGTGTTTTGGTCGGAAAGACCCAACAACAACCTTTTGAGAGTTGAAAATGCTCATGGTTTGAACGTCGACATTTTCCAGGGCCTAACTTATCATGTCATTATACGACATGAGCCTTGGTCATGCAACTATCTTGTGAAGCTCTAACTGGGCTATAATTTTGAGTTTAGCTCCATGAGTATCATCCACTTCATCGTCGAAATCATTTGGACAATTTATAACCTCATGTTCCAGAATTTTGAACACCTATGTCCAAGATTTCACAGCGTCTATAGCTCATGGTGTGGTATCTGACAGAACGTCTGCATTCAGATTTGAACCTTCACTAGTTGCATCGGTCTTCTTAGTCATATTCTATGGTTCCATGATATTGATAGAATCAGAACAGGGTTACCTATTTCAGGGGAGTGTGAGCTTCTCAGTTGAATAAAACTTATTATTCTGCGAAAGATGAAAATGAAATTCAAATTCGAGCATTTTTATTCACATCGGGTGCATTGATTCTAGTATACCCTTATTAACGGAAAATTTATTGATCTTAATGGGAAAGTATACCTAGCGATCCTCAATCTATGCTAAAATCATTACCATTGATTTGTGATAAATGCCATTAATACAAGCGGTTCGCGATCAAGAGTTTTGGATGAAACAGATTTGAAATTTCCCAAATCGTGAATCCACGAAAGGTTAATTACGAGATAATATCTTTTAAAGAATTAATTAATCGTGTTTAACTTTAAGTGCTTTCGAGTATTCGAACTTCGGGATTTTTAAATGTAGCTCGAGAAGAAATCCCCGAAACCCGAAACTATGAAATGATTAATTATCCGATAATCGCTTTTAAGTTTTAATTAATCCTATTTAAGTTTTAGTGCTTTAGAAACTCGGGCTTCAGAGATTTTAGGATATGATGAAGGGAAAATGTCCGAACTCCGAAGCGTGAAGTCATTAATTATATTTTGACCAAGCTTAACTTAATTAATTAAGAGTTAATATTTCATTTTTTTAATGCTTCGTGGATTTGCAAGTTAGCTCTTTGTTATATTTCCGAAAGGCCATCCCCGTAGTGATGTGTCGAAGTTGACATCATTCTAGATGACATTTCGAGACCAAACAGGTGCCATGTGTTACTTATAATCGCATGAATCTTTAGATGGAAATGTCGGGAAGACTTGAAAGATACACGTGTACTTATGACTCGTGAATTAAATTTTTATGAAAAAGTGATAACGAACACTTTCGGGTTTCGGGACTTTAATCGTGAAGACCTATCGAAATGCCCAAAGCCCGAAGCAACCTTTAGTGATTTGACTCTTTAACAATCAGGCGGCTCCAAAACTCTGGGGAAAAGGGGATCGTTCGATCAAACGGGGGAACTTCATCAATGGTAGGTATCATGCACGCCTTATGACCAGAAATGAATTTGATTTAAACTTCAAAAGTTGATTTCTGAGTTGCCACTTTGGGAAAGATGAAGTTGAGAAAGTAAAGCTCAAAGTTTAGGATTATATGTGTTCCAACACCTACCACTATCAATACTCCAAACTCAACAATGAAATTGCAATCTCATTGTTGTGCATTCAATTAAATGCCCTCTTTAAACATGTCAATGTAGGGTGATGTAAAAATAGTTATGGGAAAGTAAAACACCAAATAAATGATTTTCAATTTTCATTAAAATTTTCCAAAATGAGATTTTGTATTTTGTTTTCATGTTGCTTCAAGTATAAAGTTATCTTATAACTTTTTTTCTTAAAATTTTCCAAAATAAGATTTTGTATTTTGTTTTCATGTTGCTTCAAGTATAAAGTTATCTTAAAACTTTTTTTTCTTATGGGAAATTTATTTTTTATGAATAATAAATTTGAAAATAAACTCAATTCACCTTTACACACTTCATAGAAAGATAGGGTTAGTTGATACCTTGATAATGCTTACGGTGATTTTCTTGAATGCTACATCAATAATATCCAATATAATCAATAGTCACATTTGGCAAAACTTGTCAAGGGAGGAGCATGCCCATTATAGGATATGAACCCGTGTCATTGTCACAACAATTGCTCCAAGTTATCATTAGACCACAATCCAACGAGCATCACACACACACACACACAAACAAAAGCCTTGTGAAATTCTCCCTCTTCCCTAAAATATTCGGATGGAGGATGGCTCAATCACCAACCACACCAATGATAAACAACTTGAAAAGACTTGATTAAATTTGAACTTATAACCTATAAAACCTATAACCTCCTTTTTAGCAACATCTCCAATTAAACTAACTCTTAAAACTATATATAGTGGAATTTGGTTAAAGTCAATGAATAATATAGTGGACTTTGGTTAGAGTCAATGAATAATTGATTTATTCTCAACCATTATGAGTCCCTTCCTTAAGGCAAGAGAGACTATTGTAAATGGATTGGAGTTTTTCATTAATCTTACCATTGAGTACTTTTTCTGGGCTTATCAAATAGCGACAACATGTTTCTTAACCAATGGAAAGATTTGAGGCCTTATTTGGCCTCGTATCGAAGCCGTTTGATTTTAAACTTAAGAAAGTAGAAGTATATATATGCCAAGATGAATCAAGATGGATTAATGCTAACTTTCAAGTTAACATTAAATCTCAAACACTAAATGTTTGGGATATCCCAAACCATAGTCCATAACTT
>ML777453.1:2144933-2190081 GCA_009831015.1 Picea engelmannii | reverse complement strand
AATCTTACTAATCCTTCATATGTCAACTATAAATGTTTGGTGATATTTTTGTAAAAATATTCAAATTTCTAAGTATTTTATATAGTTTTTATAAAATTTTGGTGATTTTTAAGGTAAAATAATTTTATCCTATAGAATTTGGGAGAATCATTTTTAAAATAGAGAATCTCGTTTTTGGAAAAACCATGGAAAATTAGCCCATGAGTGAAATTTAGCCCCTAAAATCATCCCTGGTAATGTGGCACCTAGCTATATTGCGCGATATAATACTGTGGTTGTGCGGTATTGTACTGCGGCTGCGTAGTGTTATATGGGGTTGGTACTTGGTTAAATTGTGGTGCAGCTTTCCCTGTCATCATCTCTGCCTGCACCCTATAGGTGTCTAATGTTGTTTCCCTCATCAGCTCCATTGTCTTGCAATCTTTGTCATCATGGCCTGCTGACTTGCAAAAGTTGCAATATGAGATCTTAGGCATTGTCTAGTATTATACATCATTGGACAGTGATATGGATCATGACCATGTGTCTTACAAATCTCACACCATAGTCCTCCTGTCGTAAAAGGGTTTGGTAGTCATGTTGCCATGTACTGCGTGAATGTTGGGAATTTTTTTCTTGTGGTGTCCTTCTGTCCTACATGTGGTACACCAAACAACTTCTCTTTTGTCCTTACATTTTTTTTTGTTTAATTGAAATGTTATATTCTTCAGGTCTTCCTTGAGCTCCTCTATTGCTAGATCTATCTTCTTATATTGGTTATCTTCCAGTTGTAGGGTTTCCTGCAGATCCTCTACCTGGATCTGAAACTTTTGTTGTCTCAAAGGGTATTTCAAGTCTGGTAGTAGTGAATTCACAAATATATGCCTATGTTGCATATATGTCATGACATACTTCAGCTTTCCCTTCAATCATTTGAATCTCTTGTCTATCTCCTAGATAGATTCTCCTAGTTTATGCCTTATCTATATCATCTCATTCGTGTATTGATCCTTTGATCTAGGCTTTTGGAATTCATTTATCAACAACTTCTTGATATCCACAATAGTTCTGGTTGTTCCTGGTGGACTGTTTGTAGCTAAGTTCATGTACCAATCCAGTGCATGGTATCTTAGCGTAGTGGATAACTGTGCAAGTTTGGTATCCGCATATGTGATCTTCTTTGCTTCCCAGATCTTTTCATGGATTAACAAGTGCTTCTCAGAGTCCTCTGGTGCCTCTCCCTTGAATTTTGATAACCTAATGGTGGGATCATGTCCTGCCATCCTAAATGTTGAACTACTACCTCCGTGTGGTGTAGATCCTTGACTAATTATTCCTAAACTTTCATCCCCAGTTGTTTCTCCCTATGTAGATGTACTTCTTGTTGTGTTTCTTCCACTGAAATTTGGTTGCCTAAACGGTGGTGTTCTTTCTGGTGTATTGGTCAAACATGGGTTTATGGGTTCCACACTGACATTGATATGGATAAGAGTTGTACCTCCAATTTTTTTCTCTTGGACCTCTTTTCTTCCTTTCATATGTCGTGCATAGGATTTTTGTTGGTTGTGGAGCCTGATTATCTTCCAGATTCAGAGGTCTTTTTTTTTCAGTCGTTTTTATACCCCATGAAGACTTTACACCCCAAAATAATGTACACTCTTCCACATGGGGGAGTGCAGAGGGGGGTTATGTCTCCCAATCGGGGTTTGAGGGCGAAGCCTCTAAAGGAAAAATTTCCTTGTAAATGTATATTGTAATTTCATTGTAAATTTGGACCGTTCATTATAAGGTCGCGGATCTAACAATAGAAATTATGTTAAGATTTTTTTCCTAGAAGGAAACCCTCTTTTATGAGGGAAATGTATTGCGGCTAAGTATGATGACGAATATTGTATTCTGAGATAGGAGGCTGTGAGAGAATGAAGAGGAAGTTACAGTAGGTTTGTTATAGGTTGTATCCCTTCATTTGTTGGATAATAATAAAGGAAGGACCTGGAAATTTCTCTAGTGGACGTAGCCCACACTGGTTGAACCACGTATATCTGTGTCTCTATTGTATCATGTATCTTTTGTGTTTTATTTCCACATTTTTTTTATTTTATTGCTCCATGATCTTATTTTTTCTAACAATTTCCTCAATCTGATCCACATCCTGGAGATCCTCTACCTCTTCTTCATCACTTTCCAAGACTTCCCTCACAGCTATGGCTCTCTTCTTATTGTTCATATTATATTGGTAGGGTACTCTATTGCGCGTTCTTTGAGTTGTTTCCATGATCTGTTTGATCTGGTCTTCCTCTATCATGATTGGATCCAAGGCCTCCTCCTTATTTCCTTTATCCATCTCTTCCTCCATTTCTTTCTTTGTGATCTTTATTCATTTACTAGCTCACACATCTAGATTTATTATACTATCATTATTACTCTTGCATGTAAAATATCAGATCTATATAATTCATTCATTTATCTAACATCTAATAATCAACACCAAAGAAGATACATAACATTCAGTCACATAAAGTAGGGTCTACCATGGTTCACCCCTCTTGTGCTACGTCCACAAAAATTTGGCTATTCTTCTCTTTTATTATCTTTGGTACAAAACTACAGTGTCGCGTGCAATACATCTCTCCATCATAACAGATAAATATCTTACAATGAGGTGGACTAGATCACACTAGGCTCCTCAGACTATGATCTAACCCTCAAGATATAACTTCATCCCTCTCCTTAGATCAACATATTACAAAAATATCTCGGAGTAACAGTATGATAACAATGACAAACAACATGACATCCAACTCTGAACCTCAGAACTCTCTTGAATACAACAACCAACCAACCCCCCCCGACCTAGACCTCTTAGGTACCTACTTATACATATTTTTGGCTTACCATCCATTACATTCTCTTACCAAAAACCTAACCCTATCCTAGCTAGGTATTCTTGCATGTGTGCCTTGGATTCCTTCCTCCTCTGCATGCATGTTTATTTTGTACGTGTTTATTTTCCTGCATGTGTGTCTGCCTTACATGTGTTGCTTCTTTTGCATGCACATCTACCTCAAATGTTGTGTTTTTCCCTCAAATTTGGCATGCTCCCAACAAGTTTCAAAAGCCTAAGTCAAAATCCAAATGCATTATGAAAATTCAGGAGATCAAGCAAAAGGAAGGAGAAATCATTTAGGATTATGACCAACGGTTTAAATTCTTGTTGGATTAGATGACATTCTAGATCCAGGATGTGTAGCACATAGATTGGTTGATTGTAGGGTTTATCCCCCATATTCAAGTCCCTCTCACACAACAAAAGGTGTCAACTCAGGTTGATGCAGTCGAGATCACGTTCTGATTGGAAGCTACACCTCAAGTCTCAAAGACATTGGTCGGGTTGGTGCAGGTTCAGTCACAACTGGCCAACCTAATAATAAAATTGCAAGATATGGCCAAGACTAAAGTAGTGTGTGAGCACGTATGGTGTACTACATTCCATTCAGAGGGGCATCATCGAAATGAATTCCCATTCCTTTTGAATTATTTGGCAACATGCGTGTCGAGTCCATTTCCATCTGGATAGTCAGAATGGTGTGAAATTTGTAGACAGTGAGGCCATGTGTCACCCCATTGTCCCACATTATAAAAGTATCAAACAATTACTCACACCTCATTCTATTAATTATGTAAATTCATTGGCCATGATGTCAATAGATGTCACTCCCTCTAGTTAATGCAAGATAACACCCGAGATGCATTTTGAGTGCAAGAGGAGCAAAAGGGTGGTGAGCGTGGTGGCACCGACAGAGGTGGATATCAAGGAGTACCTAGAGGTGGATATGGGTGTGGTAGTGGCCCCACATATGGTGGAGGCAGTAGACCCCCCGCATGTTTCAATTGTGGTGATATTGGTCATGTCTCACGATTTTAGAAGCCACATGTGCTTTATGCATATTTTTATAGTCCTGAGCATGTAACCAAGGACTATCTCGAATTACTAAAGAAGTGGGAGGACAAGAATAACAATTGTAACATGGTCCATGCCAAGCCACAAAAAAACAATAAGAAGAATGAGGAAGCATACATTCGGGTAGTAACCTGCAGAGGGGCGAATAAAATGGTAGACTTCAAGCATAGTGAAGGCTCAGGTCAAGAACCAAACGAAAAGATCAGGAAGGCACCCCATCCCCCTCCTAAGTTTGATGTTCCTTAGCAGAAATAGTTTATGCACGAGGTGCAGAGAGCCCTTGAAGAAGAAATAGCACGCGAGGATTTGAAACATGCAACTCAGAGGTCTCTTGAGGAAGTATGGATAGGAGAGGAAGTATAGAGGGTGATACAAAGGTCACTGGAAGAAGCAAAAATATGTGAAGAGGTGCAAAGGGTGACACAGAGGTTGTTATAAGAAGCTCATGCATGAAAATAATTACAGTGCGTGATGCAAATATCTTTGGAGGAGGCTCACGTGAATGAGGAAATCCAACACACAACCCAAATATGGATAGAAGAAGCATGCAGAAAAACTACGCTATGACGCACAAAGAAAAAAGCTTATGAAGAATAGCGCCAGGATGAGTTGCAACACACAGTGCATGCAAAAGCCTTGTGAAACCTAGTTCGCATGTCAGAAGATGAATATCAAGTCAATACCTTCTTACATTGTTGTTTTTTCTTTCCTAAGGATCCAGAAGTTGCAATTGAGTTGAACCAAATGTTAACTACTTGCATGAAGGAACAAGGAGAGGAGAGCACCTTATCGGCTTTGTTGTCGGAAAGGGATGTATGTCAGGTTAGAAAGAAAAATCACATTGACCGAGAGTTTAATGTGACAATAAATCTTGGTGGGTATGACATGGATGGAGTCATGTAGGATCTAGGATCCGATGTGAAAATTTTACCCAAGAAGTCTTGGGAAGTGATGGGTAAGCCTAAGTTGGTATGTTCACCCATCTAGCTCTGATTAGCTAATAAATACAAGATCTATCCCATAGGCTGACTAGAGCTAGTAGAAGTGAACATTGAAGGAGTGAAAACAAAGGCCGACTTTGAAGTCATAGAGATCATGGATGAGTCTGATCCCTATCCTACATTGTTGGGAATTGATTGGGCCTTTGACAATAATGAAGTTCTAAACTTGAAGAAGAGGCATATGTCCTTCAAAACTGACACTGTGTACATGGTTGTGCCACTAGACCCATATGAGGGAGACCTCTACAATGAGCCTGTAGATGAGGATGCACGAAGCTTGAGCATTGAAAATATTTACAAGGCGCACATCGTAGATGAATAATTAAGCTAGAGAAGTGTCAAATATTATGACACATATTCTAAGGATGCCCTGGATAGATGGCAGAAAAATATCTACGAATTTTCTAGGCATAGATGCACACAAATCACAAAATCAATGTGATGGATCGGGTCTAAAATTTTCGATGCCACACAGTTTGATGGAACCAGGTCAATGGAGAAATTCTTGGTATAGATGGAGAAAATTATTCTTGTAGAGCAGAGACTTCAGGTCATGGATTCCATGTTTTAGGGACCCCAGCAAGGTGGTGGAAAACCCACCACCCAAATATTCAGAGCTGAGAGAAGGTAAACGAGTGCATAAAAGTGTGATTCCATCCTATCATCGAATTTGAACTAGCCAAATGATATAAGGGAACTAAGGACCTGCAAGAACACATCTCATTCTATGAAAAGCATTGGACCGCTAAAAACATCCCTTAATCCCAATAGTTCCATCAGTTCATCCATACCATGGATATGATTCCTAGAAGTTGGTACATTCAAGAGGAACTTAGGAAGCAAACAATTGTGTGGACCCATATGAGTTCCCAGTTTCTTTCCACCTTTCGATACACCACCAAAGATTTGGTTCTCAACAAGGTGCTTGGCTAGGTTAAGGACTTCATCTTTCATTGATAGCCAAAGGACATCGTCCTTAGAGTGTTCTATTCATACCATCAGACGGTGGAAAAACTAAAATAATAAATACATTGCTAGAATATTGATGCAGAAAATATTGATGACGAAGACCCCCGCGACATCCAGATCATATAATCAGAAGGATAATGCGCACAAAATGGGAAGGTGGAAAATATGATCACACTAGGATATAATGGCCCCACAAATACTAAGAAGAACAATATTGGTATGGAAGAAACACCCAAGATGACCATTATTGGATATTATTGGGATAAGGAGATAGTCACTTAGGTCGTTGACCCCCTTAAAGAATATGAGGACTTGTTTCCTCAAATATATTTTTGAGATGAAATTCATTTCGATATCCTTGGGAGCTATGAATATCCAACTCAAACCCGATGCCAATTCAATCAAGAGAATAACCTACCACCTAAAACCTAAGTTAAAATAAAAGGTGTGGAAAGAACTAGATCAAATGTTGGATGTCGTGATCATTGTCCCTATGGAGGGGTCTGATTGGGTTAGCTCCATGGTCATGCAACCTAAAAAGACTAGGGAAATTCGTATATGCATCGATCTGATAAGTTTGAACACAACTTATGTTCAAACATTTTCCAACACCTCGTTTGTGTCCATGATCCTTTCCTAGCACCCTTCACAAATGAGGTACTGGAAAATGTTGGTGGCAGGGAAGCTTACTCATTCACGGATGGTTTCTTTGTATATCATCAAGTTCAAATCACAGAGGAAGATCAGGCTAAAACCACCTTTGTGAATGAATGGGGGTCATTTTCATACACTATCATGCCATTTGGCTTAAAGAATTCCCCTGTAGTGTTTTTCTGGATAGTGGTCACAACGTTCAAAGAATTTATCCACAAGTTCCTTAAGGTATACTTGGACAACTGGATTGTGTTCAGTCTAATGAAGGAGCACATGAAATCCCTTCGACTGATCCTGGATCGATGCCACCAGCTACATATTTCTTTGAATTTAAAGAAATGCATCTTTTGTACACCCTTTGGTATATTTTTGGGCCACATTGTGTGTAAAGATGGCTTTCTCATGGACCCAACTAAGATTGTTTCCATCTTGGATATGGTGGCCCCTACTTCACTTGGCAGAATGTGAACAACCTTGAGACATACTCGATACTATAGATGGTTCATCCATAACTGTGCTCAAATTGCAGCCCCATTGGAAATATTGTTGCACAGGGATATTAAATATGAATGGACATCGTAATGCTAGCAATCCTTCGACAGCTTGAAAGAAAAAATAGTAACTGCACCCATTTTTATTTTTATGAATTGGTCCAATCTCTCCCATGTCCACGTCAATGCTTCATCCATTGTGTTGGGAATTGTTCTGGCACAAACAGGGAGAAGGAAATATCAATCATCTGGTCTACTCTCCTAGCTAGAAGTTATCTGATGTTGAATGAAATTACACTACAATCGAGCGTGGAGGTCTGGCTATGGTATATGCCTTGCAAAAGTTTTACCACTACTTGTCGGGGTCTTCTTTCAAATTATTCATTGATCATTCGTCCCTCAAGTATTTAGTTAACAAACTTTTTTTGGGTGGCCACATATGCCGATGGTTGCAGCTATTTCAAGAATTTGACTTTGAAATTGTTATTAAACGAGGCAAACACAATGTGGGCCTGGATCATCTGTCGTGAATTCAAACTAGGTAAGTTGCAAACTTGACGATGAACTTCCAGATGTGCATCTCTTATAAGTGGCATTCATCCCTGATCAATCGGTCAAAATAGCCAAATTCCTCACCATTGGATAGTCTCCCACAATATTAACTCCTATACAACATTGCCAACTAGTGACACGCAGTGTTGATTATCAACTGATGTTGGAAAATTCTATAAATTGGGCATGGATGGAATCCTACATCACTATTCTTTGGAACATGAAAGGAACTCCCTTCTATATGAGGCACATAAAGGTATTGTCGGAGGTCATAACATCGGAAAGGAGACTTCTCTCAATGTTCTACATGTAGGGCTCTCGTGGCCCTCTCTCTTTACAAACTCTAAACACTTTTGCAAACGTTGCGACATATGTCAACAAGTGGGAAAAGACCTGTTGCAGAGATGAGCTCCCAATATTCCCAGTAACTTCACATGAGCCCTTCAACAAATGGGAAATAGAATTTTTTGGGCCCATCTATCCATATGCACGTCGCACTGGGGTGCGATACATTATTATTGCAATAGAATATCTAACAAGATGGGTTGAAGTAGCGTTAATCAAGGATTTCATAGAAGATATTGTGGTGCACTTCATTTTTGAAAACATTATAGCTAGATTCAGATGTCCAAGCATATTGATGAGCGACCAGGGCTCACATTTTCTAAACGAGACCATCCAAGAAATCACTTAGGAGTTCATGATCCATCACCAGAAGAGCACTCAATATCACCCTCAAGATAATGGTATGTTTGAATATTTCAATAAAATTTTAGAACATGCCTTAACCAATTTTTTTAGTGTGCAATGTGATGACTAGGATCAATGCATCCCTGAATTATTATGGGATTATTGAACCATGTGAAAAAGGCTAACTAAGAACACACCATTAGAATTTTTGGTCCTTAGCCTTCAATCACCCTCGCAACTCAAATTATGATGATTAGTCCCTCCAGCATAGGTTGAAATAGCTTATGGAACTCGAGGAAGAATGAAAAATGGAAGGCTTTAGCTAGCTGGTGGAAAAAGACAAACAAAAGGCCTAGAACGATTGTAACATCCACCTGAAAATCCTTCATCCAAGATCTTTAGTTTTGTTATATGACAGCAAATATTTACAACATCCTAGTAAGATACACATGTGTTGGTTGGGTCCATTTTGGCTAGTCTACATCAATGAAGCAGGTGTTTCCAAGGTCGAAACCTTACAATGACTGCCACTCAAAGGTCCCATCAATGGTAGCAGGTTGAAGGTGTATTATGGCCCTCAAGGCTCAAACACCATTTAATCTTTTGTCAAATTTATGGATAGACACAGTAATATCATCATAGGTTGTACAATATTTATCACATCTCATAGTCAACATAATTTACATTTTGATAGTCCAAGCATTCATTTATGTCACTCAAGTAGTATCAATAGGGTGTAGATCATCGATATTTCCAAGTATGGCTATAACATTACCAACAAGTATAGGTTGTTCTTTATGTACATGTCACCTGGGTGCTGGTGAATTTCCTGGTGCTTTAGCTCTGGAAAGGGAAAATAAATTTTTTTGAGTCGTTCGCACATGTCGCAAGTACACATTGGGTTGCAGTATCACATTCTCTAATCACCCTCTCCAACAAAGTCGATCTACAATATTGATCCACCCGTCCTCTATAATTTAATGTCACTTCCTTCTTGCCCTTCAAGCCATACCTTCCTTCACATTGTTGTGTCATCCTTCCTCCTTGTCCCCACCATCTCCCACCTATATATTTCATGCCCCTGATTACCAGCTAGTGTAATTATTTATCATCTCATGTCACAATTTTCTTTCTCATCGCGTTGCAATTATCCCTCTCCCCTATCATGGCATGGCTTAGTTGGCTATCCATATTTTATTATCACCAGTTTGATCAACCATCCCAAGATGATATCGTGTATTCTTCTAATAGGGGGTTAGTATATCAACCTCTACTCGATCATCGTCTTCCCACCCCATGTCCTTGATAGTATCAGCTTCATAATCCCCATCTTTCTAAAACGTGTTTTCTTCTCAAATTTTCTCCCCATCCCCCTATGCCAAGAGTTGCTTGAATCTTATCCATGCTTCATCCCCTTTGATGTTAAGACAAGACCCTACTCAATGGATTTCCTAGTTCCCTCCTCCCACCAATTATCATCGCAACCTCCCCCAGAGAAAGCAATCCAGGACAAATTCCTCTAGTCAATCTCATTCATACCAGGCCTACTCTCACATGTTGTCATCAACCCACAACCCCCCATAATTAGATCGGTTGACACCTCTTACTCGACCTAGTTTTCCCATAACAAAAATATAATTAGAGAATGATTCTCTCTCTTGAGGGCACCTCAACGTTATTCAGTCGATAATGTTTAATGGGGGACTCTACATAGATCCCTCACTTCCACATGCACCGATGAATATTCTAGTTCAAGAAATTGAATGCAATCATAGTTGTTCTGAAGATTGATGATATTATATTCCTCAAACTACCCGCCTGAATACTATACAATAGTTGGCTCAAGGGAAAGACAAATAATAGTGGTGGGGGCATGTTGGAACCCAAATTTTTGGGTTCAGTTTTGCATGTACACACAAACAAAGTTGTATGTGTTCATTCCATAGTTTTGTGTGCAGAAACTAAGTTTTGTGCATTCATTCCATAGTTTTGTGTGCACCTAAGGAAATGTGCAAGGAACGTCATAGAGTGCACATCATACTAGGTTTTTTTAGTAGCACGCCAAGTGTAAATACCACCAAGTGTCCGTTGGTCTGAGTTTTTTCAATTGCACCGAAATCCAAGAAGATGTCTACCTAAATCAAGAAAGAAATCACCACGGAATCTCCTCGAATGATTATTGACAACAGCATATGGAGACATGGGGCAGCCAGAAGATGAGTTGGCCAGTTAGTTAAGATTTCCCCTGATACAGAGAGTTTACATGGAGCGCTATCAGGCACCAAAAGTGTGTGAGGCAGTTGGATCAGACAAGCAAGTGGAGTAGAGCAAAAAGAGACAGTGCTCCCTAGTAGCGAAAGATATAAAAGGGAGCTCTAATCTCAGATCGACAATTAGTTGATTGATTAGTCACTTGGTGGGTTATCTAGTTGGTCATAGAATTTTGAGTTAGCTTAGCTACCAGTATCGAGCTCACTTTGAGCATGTTGTAATCTTGTGATGTTTTGAATATATTCATGTGTCTTTGATATGTTTGAGTCCTAATGCAAGGTGCATGGTGCATTATGATGTATTTCCTATGTTTTATATAGTAATGATATGAATTTTTGTGGCTATCATAGGTAGTTTTTCATCGCATTGTATATCTATGATGTGATCAAATGCTTCCAGTAATAAAGATATGGAATATCTGATCTAATCTATGTTTGTTATGAATGATTTCAATATGTGTGTATGACGCCGACACAGACTACTCTACGTCCGCTCACAGGATCGTTCAATCACCAAGTGAGTTGGAGCGGCTCTTCTGACTCCCTGTTGGAATCTCTGTTAAAATTCGATCCACAGGTCCTTATGTCCTCTTCATGGCCTCTTCACATGATCGTTGCCCTTTTCCTACAACAAGAAATGAAATTTTGGACTTCAGGTTTTCCTAAAGTTTTCAACAACAGGAATCCTTTGTCCTCTTGAGCTCCCGATCACCAATTTTATGATATGCTGAAACACCTCTATCGGCGACTATCCCTCAAGGATAAGTCTTGGCCCACATGACCACTTCACATATGACTCTGACCTTATTTCGGGGCTTCGCACCCCAAGCGCTCGACCTCTTGTCCTCTAGACCCCTGAAATGACGATACGGCGCTTGTCCCGGCCTTCTCTCCTCCTTTAGGCATTCCGAGTTTTAAAACACCGAAATACTTCGACGCCTTTTCCTCGCACGACCCCCGACTAGGCTTATCGTTAGCTCCTCTCGCCTCTCGCGCCTTCACAAGTTTCGACATCGTGCCTTCATGCTCTTACCTCATGAATTCTCGATATGTGAGATTCAATGGAGTGTTGACCCCTTCCACGAGGTGACCTGTGTCCTGCTGGTCTACTTCTCAGGCCCACTTCGTTGTTCTACCACGTGTCCCTCGTGCCTGCCTTTTCAGCACTTCGCGACTTCTGCAATCGAACACAACTCCTTTCAACCTCCGAACCCCCGAGTATGTGAAATGCGATGGGGTCCCTGATCCAACAGTCCTCCCGTGACCTGGATCCGATGAATGTTCACGCTCCTCATGATTTTGTGACTTCACAACTCGTAGCACCCAAGTTCTGGACTTTCACCTTGCGAACCTCCGAGTTCGCGAGATCCTTAGATCTTTTCCACTTGTCCTCCTCCGATGGACGGCTTAGATTCTTTCACAACTTCACTACTCACCACTTTGGGACTTTCGGGATGAAATTCTTGACCCTTTACCCTCCGATATGCCGAAATGGTGAAATTCCGACACATCTTCTACACAGGTCCCACGATATAACTTCTCACCTTTTTGGACTTCTCGGACTTCATGACTTCATGAATATGGATGCTAAGCCTTCAGCTCCTCAACCCATGAAACCCCAATATGGTTGATCTCGCGACACATGTCCTTCCAATCGAATGACTCAGATTCTTTCGTTGCTTCGGGACTTGTAATGTCCTGACCTCTCGTATCAGGACCTCCGATATCCCGAACGTCGATATCTTGATGCGACAATGACTTTCGGGACTTGCGTCTCCTCAGCTCTACTGTATGAGGGTTTAACTCCCTCACAAGTCCTGTCAGATCCAATGGCTGATGAGCACTGGGATCAAGATCCGACGGTTCAAATCCATCCCTTCTATGCGCTTGCTCTGCTGCTCCATGGACGTGGAAAACCAATGGTCCAGTTCTCTTTCGTAGTCTGATCGGATGGTTGTTGTGCCTCCTCCTAAGCTTCAGTGCTTTCTTCACAGATTTGGGAGAATTTCTAATTCTCAAAGGCCTCAACCTTTGCTCCGTACCTCTGCGAACTCTTCAATTCGAGTCCCGCCTGTGCGTATAAAACCACTTACCCTCCTGAACTTTAGGGAATCCTAAATTATTCAATTAGTTCTATGGATCCTGCACTCCTTGCAGTTACACTCTGTGCATCTAAAGAACTAACCCTCCTGAGCTTATCCTTCTTTCGAATCCTTGAAGGATTCTTCAACTTCTGCGCCTCTACAAGACCTCTGTGCACACAAAGTGCTATTCGTCCTGAGCTTCTCTTCTCACCCAGACTTCTAAGGAAATATATCCTTCTCTCTTTCTCCTGTAGATGGAGAATTACTAGGCCCTCCTAGCACTCGATTTGCTCAAGAAACCTATTGTTGAGTATTTCTGGGTATTTAGTAACCCTGTGTATATGCTCAATGCCCACTTGGCAGAGCCTCTTGCAGAACTCCTCAGAGATTCTATCTTCTTCTGAACTCAATAGAGTTCCTTCTGTGCGCTCTGGCACTTACTCAATGCCCTCTTGGCAGAGTGTCAAGAATCCTTAGTGATTCTTCCTTCTAATGAACTCATAGCTGAGTTCCTTTGTGCACTCCTTTGTACCCACTCAATGCCCACCTGGTAGAGATCTATAGAACTCACAACATAAGTTCTATCTGCAACTGTATTTCACTTACACAGCCTCACCTCCTGAGGTACTCAACAACCTCACAGGCCTTTCTCCTGAGTTGTTGATTCCAGTTTTTGTGCAAGCCTGGCACGTCTTCATCTGAACCCGCAGAATCCAGAAATGCACCCTCTGTGCACGGCTATCAGAACCTGCAACATTCTGTCACACCTTCCTAGTGTGAAGCCTCAAAGACCTCTCAAGCTTTAAACCAAACAAAACCCCTACAATTTCCTAACATACATCTACAACATACATTCATATCATATAAAGAACACTCACAGACATTCATTCAACACATGAAAGATGCAGGAAAAACTATTGTTTGTATTAAAATGGAAAATACCTATTTACAATGGTGTTCCTGAGCATGGCCTATAACAAGGTCTCGACTCATTCTCTTCTGCTCTCTACTCACAGACTCTAACTCAACTATTCAACTCCTCTGTTACAAAATGAGACCCCAAAAGATCTTTTACCTAAGGGGCTCTTCGAGCTCTTCCCTCCAAACCTCAACTACCCTATTCAATTACATTCAATGGTTGTCTAGTCCATATATCGGATCTAGATATTAGCCTTACAAAACATTAAAGGTCTATTTACTTCTACGCATGTGAAAAGCACGGCTTCCCAGCTCAACAGCTTAAACATTTAATTACAATCAAATTCAAAATGGAAGACGAGGGTTGTGCCTCTCTTCAGCTTTGAATGCATGCGCTGACATGGCTGGCTGACTGGTTGGCTGATGTGGAGAGATGCTCCTACATCATACTCCTCAGCTGCAAAATTCAAGAGCTCCTGCTCATGAGCTTCCCCTCTCAGCTTTTGGAAATCCTCCTGGATCCCAAACAAATTTCTGGAGTTGTTCATCTGCTCCATCTCTTTGTTGTTGTTGTTGCTGCGTTGTTGTTGTTGCTACTTCCTTTCTTTTATCCAGTGCCTCCTTGCTGGAAATCTCTGCTGACTCTATCATTAGCCTTCTGATCTCCTTGATCACTTTGTCTAGCTGCTCCAATGGCTAGCTCTGCTTTTGTAGTCTCCCCAGCTGCAAAATTTTCGTGCAATTGGGTAGATCACTGTGATCTCCCATGCCTTCTTCATATTCTATGGCACTAAGTGTCCACTCTGCTGCAGACTTCAGCTCTGCATTCTTCATCACCTTTTCATCTCCCTGGCTGAAATCTCTGAGTGATTCCTTAGAATGCTCCTCTGCCAATACCTGCTCTTGGAAGTCACGTACTGGCTCTGGATTGTTCATCCAATCCTCCAGCATCTCCAACTCCATCTCCCATGGAGTGATCAATCTGATTGCCTGCTCTTTGGCTTCTTTTTCTGCCATCTTTAGTGTTGCAGTTTTCTTCTTTTCATCTTCCTGGCTGAAATTATTGAGCCATTCCTCAGAATGCTCATCTTCTTCCTCTGCTTGGGCAGTTTCAAATACCTCCTCCAATTCTTCTTTGACAGTCTCAGCTGGTTGTCTTTCTCTTACTGTTGCTGCTTCATCTGCAACCCTGACTTTGGCCTCCTCTGGACTATGTGGTAGGAATACCTGAATTCCCCCAATCATTCAAAGATTCGCTTGATCTTCCTCTTCTGTCCGCTGCATCTATTGATCCAAACTCACCCCTGAGTTTATGAGACTCTCAGATAATCTCATCTGATCATCCCTGCCCACCTGGCAATATGGGATTTTCCAGCTACCCTCCTAGCAATCTATGAGATCAACTGATCCCATCTTTGTTCCCTTGCCCACTTGGCAAATTGGAAACCTTTCGCTGCCCTCATGGCAGTCTATGAGATCCCACAGCGATCTCAGCTCATTGCCCACCTGGCAATGTGAAATTTCCTGGCTGTCCTCATGACAGTCTGTGAGATCCCATAGTGATCTCAACTCTTTGCCCACCTGGCAATTGGGAATTTCTTCTCTGCCCTCCTGGCAGTGCTTGAGATCTTCAATTGATCCCATTTCATCCTCAACCTTGTTGAGATTTCTCCCAGTCTCTAGTTCACATATCTGAACCCTTTCTTCTTCTGGTATGTTGAGGTTTTCATCATGCCTCAACCACCTTCTTAACAACCTATGTTGTCTTCTAGCCATCAACTCCTTGACTGGCCATTTTATCTTTGTCTTCATGGGCCATTCATATACCCATCTTGACCTGGTATTTTGATGCATCTTTAATGCAAGTTCATCCATCCTCGCGTTCATCTCAGCGAGTTCTTCATCCCATTCATCTTTTCTCATTAGCTCTGGGTTTTTCATTCCAGCATATCTTCAGCCTTCAGTAGCCATATCATTGTCCCTGTCTTCCCTCCTGGCAAACCTGTTGTTGTCACTCCAAAATCCTGAGTGTTTCAGCTTCTCCTACAGTCCTCCTGACTGTCTTATTCTCCTCTTCGCTTCACCTGAAATCTACAGATGAAGTCCCACTCTGATACCACTTAATGTCGATGCAGACTACTCTACGTCCACTCACAGGATCGTTCAATCACCAAGTGAGCTGGAGCGGATCTTCTGACTCCCTGCTAGAATCTCTGTTAAAATACGATCCATAGGTTCTTATGTCCTCTTCACGGCCTCTTCACATGACCACTGCCCTTTTCTTGCAAAAATAAATGAAATTTCAGACTTCGGGTTTTCCTAAAGTTTCCAACAACAGGAATCGTCTGTCCTCTTGACCTCCTGATCACTGATTTTTCGATATGCCAAAACGCCTCTATCGATGACTAGCCCTCAGGGATAAGTCTTGGCCCACACGACCACTTCACATATGACCCTGACCTTATTTCAGGGTTTTGCAGCCCAAGCGCTCGACCTCTTGTCCTCTAGACCCCCGAAATTCCGATACGGTGCTTGTCTCGGCCTTCTCTCCTCCTTTCGCTATTTCGGGTTTTAAAACACTGAAATACTTCGACGCCTTGTCCTCGCACGACCACTTGCTAGGCTTATCGTTATCTCCTCTCTCCTCTCGCACCTTCACGAGTTTCAACATCATGCCTTCATGCTCTTACCTCATGAATTCTCGATATGTGAGAGTCAACGGAGTGTTGACCCCTTCCACGAGGTGACGTGTGTCCTGCTGGTCTACCTCCCGGGCCCACTTCGTGGTTCCGCCATGTGTCCCTCGTGCCTGCCTTTTTGGCACTTCGTGACTTATGCAATCAAACACAAGTCCTTTCAACCTCCCAACCCCCGAGTACGTGAAATACGATGGGGTCCCTGATCCAACGGTCCTCCCGTGACCTGGATCTGATGGTTGTTCACGCTTCTCAGTAATTCATGACTTCGCGAATCGGAGCACCCAAGTTCTGGACTTTCACCCTGCGAACCTCCGAGTTCGCTAGATCCTTAGATCTCCACCACCTGTCCTCCTCCGATGGACGGCTTAGATTCTTTCGCGACTTCGCTACTCACTGCTTCGGGACTTTCGGGATGAAAGTCTCGACTCTTTACCCTCCGATATGTCGAAATGGTGAAATTCCAACACGTCTTCTACGCGGGTCCCACGATATAACTTCTTGCCTTTTTGGAGTTCTCGGACTTCATGAATTCACGAATATGGATGCTAAGCCTTCAGCTCCTCAACCCATGAAACCCCAATACGGTTGATCTCGCGACACGTGTCCTTCCAATCGAAGGACTCAGATTCTTTCATTGTTTCGGGACCTGTAATGTCCCGACCTCTCGTCATCGGGACCTCCAATATCCCGAACATCGATATCCTGATGTGCCAATGACTTTCGGGACTTGCGTCTCCTCGGCTCTACTGTATGATGGTTTAACTCCCTCACAAGACCTGTCAGATCCAATGGCTGACGAGCACTGGGATCAAGATCCGACGGTTCAAATCCGTCCCTTCTATGCACTTGCTCTGCTGCTCCCTGGACGTGGAAAACCAACGGTCCAGTTCTCTTTCGTAGTCTGATCGGATGGCTGCTGTGCCTCCTCCTAAGCTTCAGTGCTTTCTTCATAGATTTGGGAGAATTTCGAATTCTCAAAGGCCTCGACCTTTGCTCCATCCCTCTGCGAACTCTTCAATTCGAGTCCCGCCTGTGCGTATAAAACCGCTTACCCTTCTGAACTTTAGGGAATCCTAAATTCTTCAATTAGTTCTATGGCTCCTACATTCCTTGCAGTTATGCTCTGTGCATCTAAAGCACTAACCCTCTTGAGCTTATCCTTCTTTCAAATCCTTGAAGGATTCTTCAACTTCTACGCCTCCGCAAGACCTCTTGCACACAAAGTGCTATTCGTCCTGAGATTCTCTTCTCACCCAGACTTCTAAGGAAATAGATCCTTCTCTCTTTCTCCTGCAAATGGAGAATTACAAGGCCCTCCTGGCACTCGGTTTGCTCAAGAAACCTATTGTTGAGTATTTCCGGGTATTTAGTAACCCTGTGTATATGCTCAATGCCGACTTGGTAGAGCCTCTTGCAGAACTCCTCAAAGATTCTATCTTCTTCTGAACTCAACAGAGTTCCTTCTATGCACTCTGGCACTTACTCAATGCCCTCTTGGCAGAGTGTCAAGAATCCTTAGTGATTCTTCCTTCTAATGAACTCACAGCTGAGTTCCTCTATGCACTCCTTTGTACCCACTCAATGCCCACCTGGCAGACATCTCTAGAACTCACAACATAAGTTCTATCTGCAACTGTGTTTCTCTTACACAGCCTCACCTCCTGAGGTACTCAACAACCTCACAGGCCTTTCTCCTAAGTTGTTGATTCCAATTTCTGTGCAAGCCTGGCAAGTCTTCGTCTGAACCCGCAGAATCCAGAAATGCACCCTCTGTGCACGGCTATCAGAACTCGCAACATTTTGTCACACCTTCCTAGTGTGAAGCCTCAAAGACCTCTCAAGATTTAAACCAAACAAAACCCCTACAATTTCCTAACATACATCTACAGCATACATTCATATCATATAAAGAACACTCACAGACATTCATTCAACACATGAAAGATGCAGGAAAAACTATTGTTTGTATTAAAATGGAAAATACATGTTTACAATGGTGTTCCTGAGCATGGCTTGTAACAAGGTCTCGGCTCATTCTCTTCTGCTCTCTACTCGCAGAATCTAACTCAACTATTCAAATCCTCCATTACAAAATGAGACCCCAAAAGATCTTTTACCTGAGGGGCTCTTCGAGCTCTTCCCTCCAAACCTCAACTACCCTATTCAATTACATTCAATGGTTGTCTAGTACATAGATCGGATCTAGATATTAGCCTTACAAAACATTAAAGGTCTATTTACTTCTACGCATGTGCAAAGCACGACTTCCCAGCTCAATAGCTTAAACATTTAATTACATTCAAATTCAAAATGGAAGACGAGGGTTGCGCCTCTCTTCAGCTTTGAATGCATGTGCTGACATGGCTAGCTGACTGGCTGGCTGATGTGGAGAGATGATCCTACATCATACTCCTCAGCTGCAAAATTCATGAGCTCCTACTCATGAGCTTCCCCTCTTAGCTTTTGGAAATCCTCCTAGATCCCAAACAAATTTCTGGAGTTGTTCATTTGCTCCATCTCTTTGTTGTTGTTGTTGTTGTGTTGCTGTTGTTGCTGCTTCCTTTCTTCTGTCCAGTGCCTCCTTGCTGGCAGTCTCTGCTGACTCTATCATCAGCCTTCTGATCTCCTTGATCACTTTTTCCAGCTGCTCCAGTGGTTGGCTCTTCTTTTGTAGTCTCCCCAGTTGCAAAATTTTCGTGCAATTGGGTAGATCATTGTGATCTCCCATGCCTTCTTCATCTTCTGTGGCACTAAGTGTCCACTCTGCTGCAGACTTCATATTTGCAGTCTTCATCACCTTTTCAGCTCCCTGGCTGAAATCTCTGAGTGATTCCTTAGAATGCTCCTCTGCCAATACCTGCTCATGGAAGTCACGTACTGGCTCTGGATTGTTCAGCCAATCCTCCAGCATCTCCAACTCCATCTCCCATGGAGTGATCAATCTGATTGCCTGCTCTTTAGCTTCTTTTGTTGCCATCTTTAGTGCTACAGTTTCCTTCTTTTCAGCTTCCTGGCTGACATTATTGAGCCATTCCTCAAAATGCTCATCTTCTTCTTCTGCTTGGGCAGTCTCAAATACCTGCTCCAATTCTTCTTTGACAGTCTCAGCTGGTTGTCTTTCTCTTGTTGCTGCTACTTCATCTGCAACCCAGACTTTGGCCTCCTCTAGACTATGTGGTAGGAATACCTGAATTCCCCCAATCATTTAAAGATTCGCCTGATCTTCCTCTTCTATTCACTGCATCTGTTGATCCAAACTCACCCCTGAGTTTATGAGACTCTCAGATAATCTCATCTGCTCATCCCTGCCCACCTGGCAATATGGGATTTTCCAGCTGCCCTCCTGGCAGTCTATGAGATCAACTAATCCCATCTCTATTCCCTTGCCCACCTGGAAAATTGGAAACCTTCCGCTGCCCTCATGGCAGTCTATGAGATCCCACAGCGATCTCAGCTCATTGCCCACCTGGMAATGTGAAATTCCCTGGTTTTCCTCATGACAGTCTGTGAGATCCCGTAGTTATCTGAACTCTTTGCCCACCTGGAAATTGGGAATTTCTTCTCTGCCCTCCTGGAAGTGCTTGAGATCTTCAATTGATMCCATTTCATCCTYAACCTTGCTGAGATTTCTCCCAGACTCTAGTTCACATATCTGAACCCTTTCTTCTTCTGGTCTGTTGAGGTTTTCATCATGCCTCAACCACCTTCTTAAAAACCTATGTCGTCTTCTAGCCATCAACTCCTTGACTGGCCATTTTATCTTTGTCTTCATGGGACATTCATATACCCATCTTGACCTGGTGTTCTACTGCATCTTTAATGCAAGTTCATCCATCTTCGTGTTCATCTCARTGAKTTCTTCATCCCATTCATTTTCGCTCATCAGCTCTGGGTTTTTCTTTCCATCATATCTTCGGCCTTCAGTAGCCRTATCATTGTCCCTGTCTTCCCTCCTGGCAAACCTGYTGYTGTCACTCTGAAATCCTGAGTGTTCTAGCTTCTCCTACAGTCCTCCTGACTGTCTTCTTCTCCTCTTTGCTTCACCTGAAATATACAGATGAAGTCCCACTCTGATACCACTTAACATCGATGCAAACTACTCTACATCCACTCATAGGATCGTTCAATCACCAAGTGAGCCAGAGCGGATCTTCTGACTCCCTGCTGGAATATCTGTTAAAATATGATCCATAGGTCCTTATGTCCTCTTCACGACCTCTTCACACGACCACTGCCCTTTTCTTGCAACAAGAAATGAAATTTTGGACTTCAGGTTTTCCTAAAGTTTCCAACGACAGGAATCCTCTGTCCTCTTGACCTCCCGATCACCGATTTTTTGATATGCCAAAATGCCTCTATCGGTGACTAGCCCTCAAGGATAAGTATTGGCCCACACGACCACTTCACATATGACCCTGACCTTATTTCGAGGTTTCGCAGCCCAAGCGCTCGACCTCTTGTCCTCTAGACCCCCGAAATTCCGATACGGCGCTTGTCTCGGCCTTCTCTCCTCCTTTCGCTATTTCGGGTTTTAAAACACTGAAATACTTCGACACCTTGTCCTCGCGCGACCACTAGCTAGGCTTATCATTATCTCCTCTCTCCTCTCGCACGTTCACGAGTTTCGACGTCGTGCCTTCATGCTCTTACCTCACGAATTCTCGATATGCGAGAGTCAACGGAGTGTTGACCCCTTCCACGAGGTGACATGTGTCCTGCTGGTCTACTTCCCGGGCCCACTTCATGGTTCCGCCACGTGTCCCTCATGCCTTCCTTTTCGGCACTTCGTGACTTCTGCAATCGAACACAATTCCTTTCAACCTCCAAACCCCCGAGTACGTGAAATGCGATGGGGTCCCTGATCCAACGGTCCTCCCATGACCTGGATCTGACGGTTTTTCACGCTTCTCGGTATTTCATGACTTTGTGACTTGGAGCACCCAAGTTCTGGACTTTCACCCTGCAAACCTTCGAGTTCGCGAGATCCTTAGATCTCTGCCACCTATCCTCCTCCGATGGGCGGCTTAGATTCTTTCACGACTTCGCTACTCGCTGCTTCGGGACTTTCGGGATGAAAGTCTCGACCCTTTACCCTCCGATATGCCGAAATGGTGAAATTCCAACACGTCTTCTACGCGGGTCCCACAATATAACTTCCTGCCTTTTTGGAGTTCTCAGACTTCACGAATCCAGATGCTAAGCCTTCAGCTAATCAACCCGTGAAACCCTGATACAGTTGATCTCGTGACACGTGTCTTTTCAATCGGACGGCTCAGATTCTTTCGTTGTTTCAGGACTTGTAATGTCCCGACCTCTCGTCGTCAGGATCTTCGATATCCCGAACGCCAATATCCCAATGTGCCAATGCCTTTAGGGACTTGCATCTCCTCAGCTCTGCTATATGAGGGTTTAACTCCCTCGCAAGTCTTGTCAGATCCAATGGCTGATGGGCACTGGGATCAAGATCCGACGGTTCAAATCTGTCCCTTCTATGTGCTTTCTTTGTTGATCGCTGGATGTGGAAAACCAACGGTCTAGATCTCTTTCGTAGTCTAATCAGACGGCTACTGTGCCTCCTCCTAAGCTTCAACGCTTTCTTCCCAGATTTGGGAGAATTTTGAATTCTCAAAGGCCTCGACCTTTGCTCCATCCCTCTACGAACTCTTCAATTAGAGTCCCGCATGTGCGTATAAAACCACTTACCCTCCTGAACTTTAGGGAATCTTGAATTCTTCAATTAGTTCTATGGCTCCTGCACTCCTTGCAGTTACACTCTGTGCATCGAAAGCACTAACCCTCCTGAGCTTATCCTTCTTTTGAATCCTCAAAGGATTATTCAACTCCTACGCCTCTGCAGGACCTCTACACACAGAAAGTGTTATTCATCCTGAGATTCTCTTCTCACCCAGACTTCTAAGGAAACAAATCCTTCTCTCTTTCTCCTGCAGATGGAGAATTACGAGGCCCTCCTGGCACTCGGTCTGCTCAAGCAACCTATTGTTGAATATTTCTGGGTATTTAGTAACCCTGTGTATATGCTCAATGCCCACTTGGCAGAGCCTCTTGCATAACTCCTCAGAGATTCTATCTTCTTCTGAAATCAATAGAGTTCCTTCTATGCACTCTGGCACTTACTCAATGCCCTCTTGGCAGAGTGTCGAGAATCCTTCGTGATTCTTTCTTCTAATGAACTCACAGCCAAGTTCCTCTGTGCACTCCTTTGTACCTTCTCAATGCCCACCTGGCAGAGCTCAACTGTGTTTCGTTTACACAGCCTCACCTCCTGAGGTACTCAACAACCTCACAGGCCTTTCTCCTGAGTTGTTGATTCCAGTTTCTATGCCCGCTTGGCACGTCTTCGTCTAAACCCGTAGAATCCAAAAATGCACCCTCTATGCATGGCTATCAGAACCCACAACATTTTGTCACACCTTCCTGGTGTGAAGCCTCAAATACCTCTCAAACCTAAAACCAAACAAAACCCCCACAATTTCCTAACATACATCTACAGCATACATTCATATCATATAAAGAACACTCACAGACATTCATTCAACACATGAAAGATGCAGGAAAAACTGTTGTTTGTATTAAAATGGAAAATGCATGTTTACAATGGTGTTCATGAGCATGGCCTGTAACAAGGTCTCGGATCCTTCTCTTCTTCTCTCTACTTGCAGACTCTAAATCAACTATTCAACTCCTCTATTACAAAATGAGACCCCAAAAGATCTTTTACTTGAGGAGCTCTTCCCTCCAAACCTCAACTACCCTATTCAATTACATTCAATGGTTGTCTAGTCCGTAGATCGGATCTAGATCTCAGCCTTGCAAAACATTAAAGGCCTATTTACTTCTATGCCTATGAAAAGCATGGCTTCCCAGCTCAACAGATTAAACATTCAATTACATTCAAATTCAAAATGGAAGACAAGGGTTGCGCCTCTCTTCAGCTTTGAATGCACGTGCTGACGTGACTGGTTGGCTAGCTGGCTGACGTGGAGAGATGCTCCTGCATCAGTGTGTATAGTTTGAATTCTTAGTCCTAAATAGGTTATCAGACCTAAGTTACATGGATGCCAATTGCAGTAATGTTCTGTATGTTTAATCCTTCATCCCTGTCACAAGACCTTATGGTCTCTATGATCCTCTTTGCATCTCGAGTGAGACCTTCCTTGGCCTTGGTTGAGGATTGACATGTCGGTACTTTGGGGTTTTTTTGGACATATATGGATGAACATTGGGTCTAAAACTCCCGAGAGTTAAGAAGGACAATACACACACAAGCATGGACCAAAGCCAAACCCAACAAAAATATACATGCAGTTACTCTAATGATAAGGTTTTTTTTTCCATGCAAGCTAGAGATTCTTAAATTTTATGTTATTCACATGTTCTTATTTAATCATATTTCTATTAATATTTTAGACAATGAAAAGGAATGATTAGAAAAATGTAGATATGAAAGAAAAAAATCCTACACCATTCCAACTAGTGCATTGTGGATTGGCGCTTGACCATCCTAAAACAAGGTTCATGGAAATAAACCCTAACAAATTTATTTTGAAAGTAAACCTTGCTTGTTTGTGTTGGGTATGTGTTATATTCTTTCCATGATTGTGAGTTCCCCTATTGTGGGTTTTGGGAGGGGGATCTGGGGTTATTTGCCAAATTTTGGGGAAGACTTTCACCTTTGGTGGGGATGGTTTTTTTCCTTTGGCAGTTTAGTGGCGCATGGTATTTCATCCCATCGTTTTTTGTTTTTTCTGGTTAAGGAATTAAGGTTGTACTCTAATCTTGGTTAATGAATTAGGGGTTTTTTGGATGCTTCAAGATCCCATATATTTTATTGTAAACAATGAAGATGAATTATGAATAGAATTAAAGTGCAGCTCTAAAACAGGTTGTTGGTTTTCCCAGTTGGGTTCCGAAGGTAAATCTATGTGTATACATGTGATTTCAATTGTTTTCTTTTCTGTTTTAGGAATATATGTGTGCATTGCATTAATGTAAAATGTTTAAAACTTACATTTGGTATCAGATCATTTATTTTCTTCAGGGAGATGCCTTTATGTCGAAGGGTTTGGCTCGGTCTGTGATAAACCTTGTTATAGTGGGAGCTTTGTGGTATTGATTCTTGTGGTGATTAAAAGAAATGGTGAGAAGTGTTATATAGTTGTTTTCCACCTGATCACTTGATGAGAATCATCTAGAGTCTATCAGTTTGAAACACTAAATTATACCACTTTTCCCATAAGTTTGTAGTACCTTTTTTACTAGTCATTGGTTGTCCCTATATATCCTGTAACCAATATTGTTGGTCGCTCCTTGTCCTCTTTCAAAGGGCTCATGGTCTCTTTCTGCAAGAATGCAAGGCATGATCGGGTCTATTACTCCCTATTTAGGATTAGTTTCCATGATCTGAGATTAAACGCCAGATTTTTTGTGGTTCGACCTTGAGAATGTCGTTATCTTGTGCATCTAGATCCTATCTAGATTAACCTTTGATTTTATCTCTAGAATCCAATATATTAAGGGTCTATCATGGGAAAAAGGAGGAGGAAAAGAGAGTAATATTATTATGTTGAATTAGTCATGGATGTTAGACAAGGAGTTTGGATAGAGCTTTATCAGGATATCAGATCGTAAGTTGTAAACTATTTCATTTTATCAATAGAAGATGCATGTAATTTTCCCCCTTATTTTATTGTGTATGATTATCACGATCTAGGAAGGTCCACCATTTGTATCTCTATTTTTTCTTAGGTCTAGCGAGAGCCTAAGGGAGGTAACTCCTGCAGGGTGTAATTATCCTACAACAGATTGGCGACTCCATTGGGAAATGCCACTATTGTTTAGTAGTTTCTTCCTCATTTTCTTTGATCTATTTTTCCAATATCCTTACTTGTTGTAAGCCCCATTCTTTGTTTTTGATATGTCTGTCAGTCTTTTCTAAGGCTATTTAAAAATTTTCAATCCCAGATCTGATAGATCTACTTCAGATCTATTGTTTTTTTCTCTTGTACGATCACGGTCGCTAATTTCCTGTACACATAGAGTGACCCAATCCCTTTTGGTCACGAGTAGCCTCATTACTAAGCACAAATGTCTTGAGAAATGAACTACATAGTAAGGCTAGTTCTTAGTGGTCACCTTCTAGTTCTCTGAAATTTGTGATTTGTTGCTCTGTGGTAACTAACAAGGCATGAGCAGGCACTAAAAAATCCATTTTTGAAGGGGCATCCTTCAAATATAACTCATATTTGTTTATGTATTTTCTTGTATCCCTCCGTAACTTTCCCAAATCTATCCTAGCAATCATTGCTCCAACATTTTTCAAATTCATTTGAAATATTTTTATTTTGTTTGTCATTTGCTTCTCTGATTAAAAGCACTTCTTGTTTTTGTGGGTATGATTTGGATTATCTAATCTCATTCCCTTGGTATTTTAGTGTTGTTGGTACTTTTGTGAGAGAGGCTATTTTTTTTTTTTAATATTTTGGGTTTCCCTTTTGATTTGCTTCCATTGTTTAAAAAAATCCAACTCTCATAATTTGTATCCCATCTTAGAGTCTATTTGGAACTTTTGTTTCATTCGCAATACATTTCTTTTAGATTGTTCAGAATTTTGTCAATACATTATTATCCATGTTGTTTGATTCATGTGATGCAAAACATGTTCTTTTAGTCCTTTTATTTGAAATAATTGTTCAAAACAAAAAACAAAAAAGTGTTTTTCATTACATTTTTCGAATCAATTGTTTAAGAGTCTTTGGTTCATTAGTGGAAGTGAAATTTGCATTGTCAAAAAACATTATAAGGAAAGAGTATGCATTTTTTTAAGGGAATTTCATTTGCATTGGTGTATGTTTTTTCATTGAAAAAGAAAAATCTCTCTTACCTTCCCCTAAGTAGTTCTTCATTGAAAATAAACTTTTCATTTTTTCATAAAGATTTATTTTGGGATTGGTTTTGAGTCAAAACAACATCAAGTCATTCATTTTGTTCCCTTTGAGTAAATAACAACCAATTAAAATCAAGTGCATTAAAATAAATTAGAACATTTTTGTTTGATAGAAAACCAACAATAGCTTAGGATTTAGGGCCTTGGAATAGGATTGGAATGTTAACTCTCCAAGGCCACCAAAACAAGACTAGGGAAATTAATGAGTGAAAATCCATTAGTAACAAAACTGGTTCTGGGAAAGCTCGCCTCAAACGTGATTTAAGCACTAGGTTAAGCTAAGTAATTGGTTGAGATACCCCCTATCCATTTTCTTGGTGGGACTACTTCATGTATTGGGGGGTTTCGAGATGTGGATGTCCCCAAAGTAACTCCAACATTCTCAAAATTTTGGGTGCCAAGACTTAACCTGGTATTCCCTGCCCACACAATAGTCTTGACTGACTACTATTCTGCACGAGTGTACTTTTTTGAAGTGGTAACCTTACTGGCCTATCCTAGGTAGCTACATGGGTGACTACAAGAGGGAATCCTTGTGGTACCTAAGGCAGACATTGAATATCCACTTAAAAAAACCAGGGAGGATATTTTCCCATGAGATATTACTTACACCTTGGGGATATGTTGTGAGATGATTATCGTAAATGCTTCTCATATCTTCATTGAAAACTTGAAATCCCATTTTCGGAAGACCCTTTAATCCATTGGTTTGCTTGCTTGATATCTTAGATTACATTAGGTGTGTTCTCTATGTATTGGTTTCATAGTTGGCCATAGGATTGTTTTTTGAATTAAATAAAAAAAATTCTTATCCATCGTTGTTGACTTACCCCCTCGTCGTTCCAAATTAATCGCTAGATATATCCTGGAAATATCTTATCAAGACAAATGACCCAGTGATCGTCCACACCCTCGACTTGAGTTAGAAGGTCCTTCACTTTTTGTATGGAATATACCCTACCATCATTTTAGAACTACCGCAGGGTTATCCTTACCTGAATATGAGGACCTTCGACCATTTTCTAGATAACGAATGACTTCAGCGTCTGAGGATACCAATACTAGTGACGTGGAAGATCTCATAATTGGAGACGATCCATCTAGAGCTGTAACCATCAGCAAGGGTTATCTTAACCCTCCTTCCAACCCTCCTTTGCCCGATTCTTTCTACAACCTCATAGGGAAACAATATTATTTTGATAGTGAATATTTTTCAACTATACATACACCCATGTCATGTGGAAACCCCACCTCTATCGGTCCAGTCCCTACCTCCACAATGTCTACCACACCAAGAAGTATCCCAGTAAAGTTGTTTGTTTCATCAACTAGCGGATCTGGGACCCCACTTACATTATCACTTAGCAGAGTAGGAAACCTATATTTGTCATCAACGGGAACAACTGGAACAACTGGAACATTACCCCTATAATCATCTACTGGCATAGGAAAACCACTCAGTACACCACCTCAAAAATTATTTTCTTTATGAATCCAACCCATAGTCCAACTAGTTTCATCTAATGTCAAGTCTAGAACTTGACAAATCCCTACCTTTAGTTCACAACCCAACGTAGGACATGGTATCCCCATGTTTTGGAAAAAATAAGGAGATCATGTCTCAACACCATCATGTTGCAGATATGGAGTGTCAAGAGACCACATGACCAGCATTGTCCACTTGCACATACGGAATCCCTCTCTATCACCACATTTTGATCCATTGTCGGTGCATCCACCACACCAACTAGTTTCTGGAAGGAAGATGGGTCTTTCTCCATGTGGTAAAATTCAAGTATTGTGGCAGGTAATCACCCTAATATTTATGGCATTTAAACATGTTGTATTTGAGTTGCTTTTGATTATAGAACGCTTGCTTGTAAATTATTCTTTTGAACCTATTTCACCTTGGTGATAGTCATAGATTTCCTAGTAAGTGACCAAACTTTGGGTAAGGTTTGTGACTGGGATTCCCTTGAAGGGTTATCATACCATTATTGATCATACTTACCACCTTTTGTTCATTACACTCCCATCATATTGTATTCTTCTAGGCCCTTTGAATATAGTGACCCAAGAAGGGCATGTACCTCATTTCATGGGAAGAAGGGGTTGAAGGCCTAGAGGGATTGTTGTTGGATAAAAACATAAAATCCTAAATATAGACCTTTCATATGCTTTTCCCAGGGATCCCTGAGAAATTAATCAAACGCTTCTTTGTAAGAAAAGGAGGACCTACAAAAATAAATGATAGCGAATGCTTAAGGGGTTAGTTGGAGGATGGGAGGTCTCATCACGAGATGGCCTATCATGATCATGGGTATTTAGCAGTATGAAATTACCATCATCTGGTCACCAAGCCAGGGTAGTGGCTCTCATTCACACAACTAAGAGAAAGGGGGTCTCATCACGATCCAGCCTTCTCATTTCTGCAAGGTATTTGTGAATGACATTATCATTATCTGGACACCAAGCCAGGATAGTGGCCTTCAACTCGTTCCTTAAAACATGAAAGAAATAAATAATGGAAAGAATATGAGCTTGAAAAAAGTGCATCACAAATGAATGTGCCACACACCCTCTACAAAGGCACCCATAAATGAGATAATACGAGCCCTTATATGTCATGAAACTCATCGACCTGTGAAGTCTAAACCCATTCCACCTCATGATCCACTACATGATCTAGAAATTCCATCCTTGGGAGAATATCCTACTTGAGGGCTTTGGTCTACCCAATAGGACTTCTATGACACCCCTCCCATACTTAAACTTGGTCAATTGTATAGGGTTTTTGAGCATATGTTTAATTTGATGAAGTAGTTTTGATGCACATGTTTAGGTGCCTTTCTTATTATATGTGGTTTACACTTGTCATGATATCTTTGAATTGACATATTTGGAGGGTATACCCTTTTGTTTTGCAGGACCTTGCTTGGTGGCCAATTTTGGGAGAACAAGCCTATCTTGGGCTTCCATGGGGAAACAATCCCACATATTGGATGTTGTAGTCCCGCACACCAGATCACATAGACATGCCTTGGGAGGCTTACATAACATCATGGAGGATCTTATTAAACCCCTAGTACCCAAATGTTTTTCCTAGGAGAGGAAAAAAATCATATTTTGAGGGTTGAAATCATGCTTGAGGGGGTTTGATGGTGGTGGAGTTGTTTCACATTGACACTTGGCATATTTTCACTGGAGGAGGCATGGATTGACCCTAGAACATAATGAGAAGGTTCAAGGATCCCCAACGACCTCCATTTTCCTCTCCAACGACTTGTTCAAGGTGTCAAAATGTCTCCTAAAGGGATGACATCATCTCTTTTTAGGGTTTCTATTGTGTTAAATTGGAAATTAAATATCATTATTTGATGCAAAGGGTAATATAAGGGTTGTTGACCCCTTATCTAATTTTTTATCCTTTGTAAGTGGACAAACTATGTTTTAAGGTTTTGTATAAATAGAGATCATGTGAATCTCATTTGATAACATAACTCTCCTCTTGTGAGAGGATACTTGTCTGAAATTTGCACCATATTTGGGCATTTATCATTGTCTCTTGGTTGCTACTCTGTTGTAATGGTTTTACTTTGTATATTTTATTAATGGATGATGTTTTATGTCTAGTGGAGTACTATTTCTTGCTTCATGGTGGATTTGCTTGGTTAAAAAGAGGTTTATCTTGTTAATGCTTGGACTAGTTAAGGAATCTTTGTTGTTATTTCTTCTTTTATTGGTTTCAAGGTTAATTTGCTTAATATTTTGGGGATCATAAGTGCATACAACCCTACTAATTCCATTGTAATTGTATTTAAATAATTTGGTGCATAAGGAAATACTAGGAGGAGTAAAAGGGTTTACACCCTCTTAGTGTTTTTCCTAGCTAGCTTAGCTTGCCTTGGGGAATAAAAAGGCTTACACCCCCAAGGAAGTAACTCACCTAGATATTTAATTTTGATACCACACAAACCAATAGTTAAAGGCACTAATCTTTGAAAACACTATCTAGCATCCCTTTTTTACCGTCAAAGTTTGTGCTTGAATATTGGAAAATTATCTATTGGTTTAGTGCTTCATTGTCCAATATTTTTTTGACAATTTTCATGGTTAATTCTGCAGTAACTAGCTATTTTTCTTGCTAATATATATTTTTGTTTATTTTTTAAATTAGAGACAGTAATATTAACTTGATTTTCCACCTAACATATACTATGAATAGTTGGTTTTTCTTGTGTCTCGGGCAGGTACAAACACTCTCAACAGGCACCCAAGGACTTGACAACCTTAAACCTCTCCCAAGACTCATTCTAAAGCCTTCTTTCATCTAGTAACATGACCTATAGGGGATTCCATTCATACATCTCACTTTCCATCTCATTTCCCCCCAGGGTCACTGGGATCCCCCCCTTGAGGTGATTCTATCATCTCTAAAGTGACAGGAACACATGCCTAAGGTGATAGTGGGTAGGTTCTCTCTTAGTTATCACCATTTGGTGGTTGGTTCAGGATTTTCCCAACATAGAAATTCTGTGATAAAATTTTGGCATCGTTTCCAGAGAGGATTTTGAATCCTCTTTCGAACCCTAACGACACTTTGGCAAGCTATCCCAAATCCTTTTCCCTAGATTTTCGGTCGAATCCACCTAAGGGACGCTCCCCTTACACCCTTGATTATCTCTTCTTGAAGTTCATTTGGCGACTCCACCTTCCAAGAACCCACCTTTTCCCCCTTTCCATCCTTTGATGAGACTTGAACTCATCTGGTGATTCCATTGAGGTATTACCCTAAGTAATGGAACCATGGCCTCACTAGACTTACCATGGTAATTACATAAGGTTTATCCCTCCTTTGATGTTCAGGATATCCCTAGATATCCAAATTATTGCTCCCTAGAGTGGAGGGAAAATTTCCCTAAATTTAATGGTGATCCATCTCTAGCAGTCACCCATGTCATTAATTATATGAAGTATGCTTCAATCCTATATGTGCTACATGAGAATGTGCTAATGAATATTTTTGTAAATTCACTGGAATCAATTCAAAGGAATTTGCTTGCACACTCATGTAACCTGAAGAGAATCCCTTCTTCTACCAAGCTCATTGAATAATTTCTCAAGCACTATCGGTCGGCTACCCAAAATTTGCAAGATGCTTTCCAAGAGCTCAAATATGTTCTTTGCAAATAAGGTTTTCTTGTAGATGAGGATGAAGAAAAGATTGAAGAAGATTTGAATGAGACATATGATGAAGATGAAGTATCTTCCCTTCCACTTGATGAAAACATGTAGACCTTTGTTTCTCATGCACATCAAGAAGAGAACATGATGAGTTATGATCCTTTTGAAAACTTTGATAAGGCTTTGTTCCATGAATGTGGAAATGAATAAAACTTCCAAAAATGATCTCGATGAGGTTTCTCTGGTAGAACGCCTGAACGAGGCATTGTTATCTATTTTCCTTTTTGAAGAAAATGAAGTTCTCCAGTCTTGAGAAGAAGTAATCAAGTCCTATGGTGAAAATGAATTCATGGAAAAACCCTTAGATATAGTTGATGACCACATTGATGATTTCATACAGGTTGGGAGACATGTATGGGATGTGTTTTGCTTCATTATTGATAGAGATCCCATTTATAAAATTGAGGGTAGCTCTCAGGAAGAAGTTGTTGAAGTGTCATATTCATAGGACTAGTCTTCATACGTGTATGATTAAGATATTTGGCAGCCTAATGATGACAAGATTATAGATTTATTCAAGGATGACTGGTCTCAATATTTTCAGGATGATTTGCAGTCATCCCTTGGGACTTGTGATGAATATATTTTTGGGGATGCAGACTTTTTGTATGAGGAATATCGACCACCTTCATTCCTAGTTTTGGAAGAATACTAGTACGTGTCCATCTTAGAGCGATTAGAGGCTCGCTCTACAAAGAGGAAGTATTTTCATATTGAGGATTTATACAAGGATTCATCGATGAATATGGTGCGTTTGTCTTTTCCTAGACCTAAGCATGTCCCTTGCCTAATTTCCTCTCCTTAGGGAAATCATGAGGTCTTCTTGGGATCTCTCATATCTTCTCAGTCTTTAGGAAGCAATAATCATACTAATGGGGATGAAGATAAGCCATCATCTACATATAGTATCCCTCTTAAGATATGGAATGATCGAGCTTGTGGCTATCACTTCAGGTAGGATTCCTTGGATGATCAGAGTTGTGGATATTCATTCCACTAGGATTTCCTCCCCCCCACCCATATCCATGAGTTTCATTTCACGATTGATTATATATATTTTTATGTTCATGATCATTATGTGCTTGACTTATCTTTATTGTTTTACATAATAAATCACAGGGGGAGATACTTTGATGAGATGATAAATTGGTTTCACTGGTTGTATGACTTCACCTGACATCATATATCGCCTGATATTTAGGACCCCAAGGCCCCAGGTAAGTAGGTAAGTCATCTTGTTTTCCTTGCACTTGCATATTGATTGATCGTATTAGTTTAGATGAATTTCATATTTCATTTTTCTCTAATTGCATATTGATTTCATGCTTAGTTTAGAAATTTTTGAAAAAATGCTAAAATTTTCTTTTCTAGATTAGTTTCCATTTGGATTTTGATGTATATGGACGAAGGGTGATAGAAACACCCTAGATTATATGTTTTTTGTGTTTCAGTGTAGACATAGGTCTACCATGAGATGTTGTGGTTTGCATGCACTCTACAGTGAGCACATGTCCCCAAGTAGAAGCCAGATGTTATCCCCATTTTTTGGGATAACTAAGGAGATCATGTCTCAAGGACCTTAGGTTGCATATATGGAGTGCCAAGAGACCACATGACCAGCAGTGTCCACTTGCACATATGGAAGCCCACTATATCACCACATTCTAATCCATTGTTGGTGCATCCACCGCACCAACTAGTTTCTAGAAGGAATATGGGTCTTGCTCCATGCAATACAAGTCAAGTATTGTGGTGGGTAATCACCATAATATTTAATGCATTTAAGCATGTTGTATTTGAGTTGATTTTGATTATAGAATGACTTCTTTAACATTATGATTTTGACCCTATTTCACCTTGGTGAGTGTCATAGATTTCCTAGTAAGTGGCAAACCTTTTGGGAAGGTTTGTGACTCGGGGTCCCTTGAAGGGTTATCATACCATTCTCGATCATACTTACCACCTTCTTCTCATTAAACTCTCATCATATTGTCTTATTCTAAGCCCTTTGACTTTAGTGACCCAAGAAGGGCATGTACCTCATTTCATGGGAAGAAGGGATTGAAGGCTCAGAGGTATTGTTGTTGGCTAAAAAGATAAAAGCCTAAATACAGACCTTCCAAATGCTTTGCTTAGGGATTCCCGAGAAAGCAATGAAACGATTCTTTGTAAGAAAAGGGGGACCTACAAAAATAAATGATAATGGATTCTTAAGGGGTTAGTTGGAGGATGGGAGGTATCATCACGAGCTGGCCTATCATGATCATGGGTATTTAGCGGTATGACATTACCATCATCTGGTCACCAAGACATGGTAGTGGCTCTCAGTTACACAACTAAGAGAAAGGAGGTCTCATCAAGATCCATCCTTCTCATTTCCACAAGGTATTTTTGAATGACATTGTCTTAATTTGGACATCAAGCCAAGACATTGGATTTCAACTCGTTCCTTAAAAAATGAAAGAAATAAATATGGCAAGAAGATGGGCTTGGAAAAAGTGCATCGCAAATGAAGGTTCGACACACCCTCTACAAAGGCACCCATAAATGAGATAATATGATCCATTGTATGTCATGAAACTCATATATCTATGAAGTCTAAACCGTTTCCACCTCATCATCCACTACATGACCTTGAAAGCCCATACTTGGGAGCATCCCCTACTTGAGGGATTTGGTCTACCCAAAAGAACTTCTATGATACCCCTCCCATACTTAAACTTGGTCGATTGTATAGGGTTTTTTAGCATCTGTTTAATTTGATGAAGTAGTTTCGATGCACATTTTTAGGTGCCTTTCTTATTATATGTGTTTTACACTTGTCATGATATATTTGACTTGACATATTTGGAGGGCATACCCTTTTTCTTTGCAGGACCTTGCTTGGTGGTCAGTTTTCGGAGAACAAGCCTAACTTGGGCTTCCATGGGGTAAGATTTGGATGTTGTAGGCCCACACACCAAATCACAGATACATGCCTTGGGAGGCTTACATGACATCATGGAGGATCTTATCCAACCCCTAGTACCCAAATGATTTTCCTAGGAGAGGCAAAACGTCATCTTTTGAGGGTTGACATCATGCTTGAGGGGGTTTGATGGTGATGGAGTTGGTTCACATCGAAACTTGGCATATTTTCACCGAAGGAGGCATGGATTGAACCTAGCACATGATGAGGAGGCTCAAGGAGCCCCAATGACCTCTATTTTCCTCTCCAACGACTTGTTCAACGTGTCAAAATGTCCCCTAAAGGGGTGACATCATCTCTTTTTAGGGTTTCTATTGTGTTAAAGTGAAAATTAAATATTAATTTTTGATGCAAGGGGTAATATAAGGGTCGTTTATCCATTATCTTGTGTTTTACCCTTTCGAAGTGGACAAAATATGTTTTAAGGTTTTGTATTAATAGAGATCATGTGAATCTTATTTGATAACATAACTCTCCTCTTGTGAGAGGATACTTGGCTGAAATTTGCGCCCTATTTTGTCATTTATCATTGTCTCTTGGTTGATACTCTATTGTAATTGTTTTACTTTGGATATTTGATGGATGGATGATGCACTATCTCTAGTGGAGGACTAATTCTTGCTTCATGGTGGATTTGCTTGGTTAAAAAGAGGTTTATCTTGTTAATGCTTGGACTAGGTAAGGAATCTGATATTGCTTCTTTTCTTGGTTTCATGGTTCATTTGCTTAATATTTTTGGGAGTATAAGTGTATACAACCCTACTAAGTCCATTGTAATTGTCTTGAAATGTTTTGTAGCATAAGGAAATACTAGGAGGAGTAAAAGGGTTTACACCCTCCTAGGGTTTTTCCTAGCTAGCTTAGCTTTCCTTGGGGAGTAAAAAGGCTTACACCCCCAAGGAAGTAGCTCACTGTATATTTAATTTTGAGACTCCAAAACCCAATAGTTGAAGTCACTAATCTTCTTTTCAATGGAGAAATAAAACCATTGCATTGGTATACGTGAAAACACGAGATTTTGAGATTGTCTAAATTGGAATCTATTCTATGTGCTCTAAGCTTGCTAAGGACACAAGGGAATTTTGATTGGTCAATGATATCTTATTTCTGTTATAAAATTTAAGCTACAGCCATTAGGGCTGAAACAAACGCATTTAACTTCTCTCTCTTACTCACTATTCATCCATCAAAAATTGCTAAGAAGTTTCCATATTAATCTACTAATCATTGTGCATATTTTGGGTGGTTTACTTGTGATTTTTGGTGGTTGAATCTTACTGCTGTAGAATTTTTTTGTTACATACATAAGGCTGCTACAATAATCTCTGAAAACACTATCTAGAAGCCCTCTTTTACCATCAAAGTTTTTGCTTGAATATTGGAAAATTATCTATTGGTTTAGTTCTTCATTGTCCAATAATTATTTGACAATTTTGATGGTTAATTCTTCTGTAATTAACTATTGTTCTTGATGATATATATTTTTGTTTATTTCTTCAATTAGGGACATCAAGCTTAAATTTCTTGTCCACCTAACATATACTGTGAATAGTTGGTTTTTCTTGTGTCCCAGCCAGGTACAAACACTCTCAGCAGGTACCCAAGGACTTGAAAACATTAAACCTCTTCTGAGACTCATTCTCAAGCCTTCTTCCATCTAGTAACTTGACTTATAGGGGATTCCATTCATACATCTCACTTTCCATATCATTTCCCCCTAGGGTCACTAGGATTCCCCCTTGAGGTGATTTTATCATCTCTAAAGTGACAGGAACACCTGCCTAAGGTGACAGTGGGCAGGTGATCTCTTAGTTGTCACCATTTGGTGGTTGGGTCGGGATTTTCCCAACCTACAACTTGTGTGATAACAAGACCAAGCTTTCCAACTAATCCAGGGATTTCATTTATTTTCTCTCCTGGTAACCCACCCAATGGAAAAACAACCTCTAGTATTGTCTTTCCATTTGGATGGAATTGGAATAGTGGAACTAGTGCAAATCAACCTGGTGGAAATCCTTTACCTGGGGGCAATAATGTCCCTTGGGGTGCTCCATTCTCCAAGGGAAGCAATGTCCCTTGGGGTACTCCCTTCCTTCGAGGTATTAATGTCCCTTGGATCACTCCCAACGTTGGGAGCACTAACACCCCTATAATTCCCCCTTTCCCTATAACAAATATGCCCCATGTTAATGGTACCCAACAACTACTTGGGAGCAGTAATGCCCTCAGTAACATACCTTTTCCAGAAAACCCTAACATCCATGGAAACCCTCCTTATTAGGGAGAATCAACCCCCAAATCAATCCTAAACATGGAGGTCCTTATATGCCAATAGGAAATCCTTACCATGGAGGTGGTTTTAAACTAATGGGAAATCCATATCAAGGGGGTTATTTTCCTGACATTACTCAATATATGCGAGGACCATATGGTCCTTTTGGTCTTAACACCCCATTTCCTTTAGACTAGAATTCATTCGCCAACACTCAGTTGCCATTTTTGGCCACTTTAGATTTACCCAAATAATATTGACTGAAAAATGATCCCATAATGCACAATCCCACTTGGCCACCTATTCCTAGAAAAATTTTGGAAGACATCCCAAAATTCCATGGAAAAACGGTAGAATATCCCACTACACATATTACAACCTACCATCTGTGGTGTGTCTCCAACTCTTTATTGGATGACAACCTTCATTTACATCTTTTCCCTCACACCTTAACTGGAAATTCCTTGAAGTGGTTCATAGATTTACCAACCACTTTGTTTAACAACTTTAACGCTCTAGAAATAACTTTTTTGACACATTTTCAATTTCCCATCCAATACGAAAAAGGGATAGAATTTTTGAATTCATTACGTCAAAACACTACCACACATATCTATAACCACATTCATGAGTGGAGGCAGCAAATAAGACTCATTAAGGCCCTAATTCATGATCAAATTTTGGTTGATCGATTTACAAAATCATGATTTCCCCCTATCGCGAAAGATGTTTCCATGTTGTTGTTATAATCGAGGAGCGGGCAATTAGTCGTGCTCAAGACTTGGACTTTATTTATTCACAGTATAGGACACTATACAACCTCATTCCACTTTCTCCTTGAACATAGGATTACACTCCTCGTCCAATGATTGGACCCCACATTGATGGCATGGTTGGTCATGTTTCTTCCAAAAACTTTAGCCAGTTCACTGGGCAGCTTAGCCAATTGACCATAGCTAGAAATCCCACCTATTCTATGCCCATAACCAACTTGACTTCAGCCCCTACCTAGGCCTTAGAGGTAAACATGATGCATTCCACTCCACCCAAGAACCCTCGACAATCTAGAGGGAAGAAGAAAATCAATAATAACAAGAAAAAGAAAAATGCTTTTGAATAGAAGGGCTAACAAACCCAAGACCCCAATGTTGGGGGAAAATTGATCGAAAGGTAAAATATCCTTTCCAAGGTTCATTAATACCTTGAACGAGGGGGATATCCTTCCCAACTAGTGGTATTAACCAATCATTTCCCCCAACAACAACAAATGGTCACACAAGTTCTTGCACCTCCACCCGAGGGAAATGTAGAGTCCTCAACCACGAATATTATGATGATTAAATCTGTGGTGGAACTATCCACTAGAGTGAAGAACTATAACTCCCAAGAAGGGGAAGCTTCGTCTAAGGATACTCCATCGACCACACCACCTAATGACCCTCTCACATTAGAGAAACCATCTTTCGAACCTGCAATCCACCTTCCAAAAGTGGTACTTCGATGAACTACCCATAATCTAGATGCTCGAGCAACTCAACACTATAGCATAGTGGAAGATATTTCCCAGGAGCCATGTTCCATGTCATCACTCAAAGTATGGAAGAGTTGTCCTTCATAGTGGAAAGCCTTGATATCGACCATAGGGAGAATCAACCCTTCGAAGTCCAACATTATTTCCTTTGACACAAAACAGAGTGAGTTGTGTCTCTCACACCAACTGGCATTGCAAATCACAGTTGGTTGTCTGAACAAGAATATATTTTGTATGGTGATCAACAAAGGAGTGGCCACTTGCATTAGGTCTTTGTCATGCTGGAAATCCATTAGTTCTCCTCAACTCACCACATCTCAAACCATCTTGAAATATTTTGATGGTCATTATTTTAAACCAGATAGAATTCTCACCTCCCTATCCATTAAGCTCGAGGGAAAGACTATATTTGTAGAATTCGAAGTGGTAGACACCACACTTGACTATGGGAATGTCAACAGAAGACTGGACAAAATTGGATCGGAAGGAAAACAACAAAATCTAATTGTGTCTCTCAAATTTAGTATTACTGAATGTATCAAGGGAAACTACAGCCAAGGAATTATGGAATAGGTTAGTGGATTTTTATCAATCTAAGTCCTTGATAAACAAAATTTTCCTATGGAAGAAGTTGTACAGCCTGAGAATGAAAGATGGAGACTTGATAATGGAGAATCTGAACACCTACATTATTGTGGTAATTCAATTATTATATGTTGATATTAAGATTTATGATGAAGGTAAGTGTATCAATTTATTTTTCTCTTTACCAGACTCATGCAATAGTCTAGTTGCCTCCATAGGCAGTAATGCAACTACTTTAAGTTTTGATGATGTGGTCTCATCCTTGGTGTCAGAGGATATGAGGTGGAAAAACATGGAAATCCATAGCACAAATGACTTATTTGTAAGAGGATACTCCTAGGAAAGAAATAAAAATAAGTCCTCAAGTGGGAGATACAAAGTTGTAGGAAGATCTAAATCTCAATGAAAATTAATAAAGGTATGTTAGATATGTGGAAAACAAAGGCATTACAAGAAACAATGTAGATCCAAAAGTGTTGAGAGAGGGAAGGGATTTGATGATTCCCCTTCTACAGAAGAAAAAACCTTCGCAGATGAAGGAGGGGATATGTACTTGGATTCTTCAAGCACTCATGCATATCATGAGGCATTTTTGGTCGACTTAAGTACATATTTTCATATGACTCATCATAGGGAGTGGTTTTGTGAGTATGAAAGGTATGATGGGGGTGATGTTTTTCTAGAAGATGACTCGAAAGTGAAAATCATAGGATGAGGAAAAGTCAATTTGAAGCTCACAGATGGTAGGATTAGAAAACTCCTTTGTGTTGTGCACATCCCAGGATTGGCTAGGAATTTGATTTTCGTAAGCAAGATGGAAGATGTAGGTGTAAAAGTGGTGTTTGAAAAGGAAACCTGCAGGATGTTTCGAGGAGCAATGGTGATGTTGAGGGTAGTTTGAATTGGAACTATGTATAAGCATCTAGGAAGCACTATTAATGATGGGTGCAATAGTTCCATTGTTCCTGAGATTGGATTCGAAGAAGGAAAATCTCATGCAGTTTCTGGAGAAAAGACTATGTTGTGGCATCAATGATTGGGGCATTTCCGAGAGAATGAGATTTGAGTACTACATGGTAAATTTATGGTTGAAGGTATGTCAAGTTTCTCTTTGGATCTTGATTTTTGTGAACATTTCTCTCCTAACCTCAACACGTCTATGACACTATTGAAAGCTTTCGATAGACACATGTTCCAACCCCATGGAATTATCATTGCCTTACCCATCGAGTTAGGTGGTAAGATTGTCTCAGTTTATGTGGAGGTTGTTGACACGCCTCTTGAGTACAATATGTTACTTGTGAATACTTGGTTATATGACATGACTACATTTTTCTCGTCGGTCTTTAGGGTTATAATATTCCCTCACCAAGGCAAAATTGTTACGATTGATCATCTTGCATTCTGTACCCTAGACCTTGGATCTAATGCGGGGTCAAATGTACCCTTTGTTGGTGATACCACACAGTATTTTGTTACCGTTGGTGTGGGGATGTTCAAATATCCTTTGTTGATGGGAATATTTCCTCTTATCATGTTGTCTCCCACTGCAGACATTGCTCCTATCAACATGATTTCGTCATTTACCAGTGGATCCCTCGGGTCTTTTGACCCTTGGGTGGTACTTCATATTGAGTATGTTGATAAATATGGAACCTCCCTACCACCCACCATGATTGATATTGTTGATCCAACAATCCCATCAGCATCATCTGACAATGGTCAACACCTCCATCCTCATACGGAGTGTGATCAACCTACTCTACTTGAATGGGTTGTTGACTCTCTACATTCACATGATTTCCTAGATATTGAGTTTCCTTCAAAAGAGGCAATTCTGGAAGTCATGGCTTCTAGAGAAACTCCAAAGGATGATGTGATGCATCACTCATATTGTTGAGATTCAAAACAAATGAGAGTTAGCATGATGAGTCTCAATCTGAGACTGGGGGAATTTGTTGGGGCATCTAGTATCCCTCCTAGTCTTGACCCTTTTTAGACTTGGTTCTCTTTTTCAGAACTTACCACCGAATTATATGCTTCCTCTTCCTTTGAAAATTTGCATTTTGTGCCTCCATCATGTCTTGATGGGTCTCATCAAGGAGCTCACATAGCTCATGAAACAACTCACAATGAGTATATTTGGCCACATATATTCATCTATATGCGGCATGGCCTTAGTATGGTGTGCCATATGATGTCGACATTGCCTCATGTGTTCATCAATTATGAAAAAGATCATTGGTCAGAACCTAGCAATGGGATCTACCTCAAAAAGTAATATGCATAGGCCATTTGGCCACATGATGCTTTGTACATAGGTGCCTTTTAGTTTAGCTTTAGAGAGGTGTGTTTTTTATTTTATGAGTGTGTTAATTGTCTTGGTTAGCTTCTTATCAGGATTTATTCTTGATTTGTATATATCATCATCCTCCTTAGTCTATGTGGGATACACTGATGGTGTCAGTTGTAGTTCCCGAAACATTGCTTCCACCACTTGGGTGATGTTATCACCCACTAACGAGCTTGTGAGTTCAGGAGGTGTCTACCTTGGGCCTGCAACCAATATTATTGAAGAATATAGTGCCATCATTTAACTATTGTCTGAAGCACTCACCCTTGGCATCTGACACCTAGTCATTAGATTGGACTCTCAACTTGTGGTCTCACAATTGAATCACCCATATAGCGTCAGGAATCCTGAAATTTTTTGTAAATATTTGAGGGTGTGTCTTCTTGAACGTTATTTTGAGCATGTTGAATATTTCCATGTGCCAAGGAGATCTAATGAATTGGTTGATTCGTGAGCTAAATATGTGTTATATTGTCATTTTTCTAATTAAAATTAAGTTTTTAAGAATGCATGTACATACAACATGGGGTCATAGTCACATTGTTTAGGAAACCATAGGTAGAATCCAAAACAAAACATGTGTTTGACTGTGTTAGAAAAAGTGTGTTTACATCCTTCCAAAAAAGTGGTGCATAAGCAAAATTGGGGCTCTAGTAGCCTCCTGATACATAAACATGTCGATCGGATAATATATGTGTCTAGTACAAAAATGGGGTGCCATGGGCTACTCAATCCTGATTCTCATGGTAGAAAAAAACTATCTGGTCTACCTTATGGAGAAGTTGTAGAAAAGGGCAAGAAACACCCCTCCCATGTTTCCTAAGGTGTGGGGGCACATCCACTCTAGTGTACCGGGGACTCCCATGGTCATCCAGTCCAAATTTTATCGGACGTGATGTAGTTCTTCATTGTTACCACCTCCTTCCCCTCCTAACAACTCCTCATCATTGCTACGATGAATATCTCAGCCCCATCCTTCTGGACGCTCTAGTCCTACATCTGCAAAACATGAAACAATGTCAGTATACACCCACCAAAAAAATCATATATGCCAAAATACCAAAAAAAAATGGAAATATGACAAAACTAAAAAAAACTCACCCATGGGGCCCCATGCCTCACCTGGGGGAAGTGGTAACTCTGGGTCATGACGAAAGTTCATCCTTGCATATGGGAAGTCCTTGATGCTCACAATATGGCATCGTCATCAACTGGAAAACCCAACCCCGTAATGATATCGATGTTGTCTCCCTAGTAGCCTTGCCATATACTCGTCCCAAAACACCATTCATGGGTTTGAAGGTGTTTGATGACCCAGCACTAACTGAGGTGACAACTAGGGCACTCGCTTCGGGAAAATTTTCACGAGAAGGGAGTCATACCCAAACTGTTTATGCTTACCCTGCTTGCATCGAGTCAATTGGTTTTTTGTGTTAGCAAGGACTCCATCGCACAAGTTGAAGATAGTAGGCTCTAGGCACATTAGAGACACCTGTATGTTAGACCTGGAAGGAAAATGAGGGATCATGGATCTCAAACCTTGGGTAATGAAAAAGAGAATAGTATTCAACAGAAGATACACAATATCTCAGATTGGGATCTGGTCACTCATATTTTGAGCACCAACCCAATAGTATTCATTGATATAACTCATCATCAAATGATCATCTATGTCTGGTACGTATCCCACTCACCACAGTACACCTTGTCGAGATAACCCAGTGCAAAAGTATATGTCATCCATGTCCATTTGTAAGACCTTCTCCATTTGTCAAACTCCCAGTATCAAAGTAGTTGGTTTAGTAATAACTCAAGGGAGCCTAACATTGGGCAGTGGAATAACTTCGAGATCCCACACTCCCAGAGAGCCGCCAAGGTCATATCGCCCCCTTGAGTGGCATAGTCATTTGCTTCATGCTTCCTTTCCTTGCATTAAATTGTTTTCGCCTAGTTTGCATCCAGAATATAAGAAATAAAACAAGCCATCAACACAAAACTGGCTGAAGATTATACCTACTCGGAGAAACTCTTATTGAAAGGCACTCGGTCGACATGCATAAGAAATTTCTCTTGGGGATTGTTGGATGCACTCAGAGTATCGTGTGAGGCCCCACTAGACACACTTAGTGCATTTAGAAAGGCCTTGTGTGACGTCCATGAGGCATCACGTGAGGCCCCTATGCTATAGGCTCATTCAAGCCCTCCATGGGCCTCCAGGCTACATATTTTCCACCAAAATCCATGCAAAAACTCTAAGGAAATGTGAAGAGAGGGAATTTCTATTACTTACTTGGATCACACTGGTTGAATTCTTGAAGAAATTTCCACATGGAGCTCCCAACCTACTCTTGGATGAGGGATTCCTCCTCAAATCTCTCAACACTCCTCTTTTGCAAAGTGAAGAATGAGTTTTCTCCAAGGTGAGTTTTCCTTTTATAACTTTTTTGGGGAAAAAAAAATCATTTTTCACCATGAGACACAAAAGTGGGTTTTTATTTTTATATGAGCTCATTTTATTTTTATTCCATTTTCACTTTAATTGGCCTTGGAGTCTAGTTTAAATGTCCTTAACATTATTCTAAGGAATTTTTTACGACGATGGTGACATCCCTTGAACTTGAGGTATGTTTTTCTCAACTGGAAATTAGGGATAGGTTTTTCTTTGCATTTTTTGCCTTGCATTATTAATCATCCATAATGTCAACATTATGCCTTAGGTTCAAACCCAATCGGTTGCGACCTTAGCCACTCATTTTTCATGTCGTTACTGGTACAATAGTTCCTACCCTTAATGGGCACCATAGTTAGCACCCAGATTACCATCTAGTGCCCATGTTGCATTTTCATGTAGGCTTGGGAGCCCTCCTTTATCCCCACCATGACTTGAAGATTAAGCCTCATTCTCATCTCTTCGTCTATATTTTGGCCACATCCCATGGGGGTTCCCGAAATTTTTTTTATTTTTCTTAATGGTTTCCTATGTATTTTTTGCTTGTGTCATGCTTCCCACCACTGCATTGTTATTTTCCCATATCATGCTTATCGTTATGCAGTATCCTTGACCATACGCCTCTTACATTATTTGGCCTTTGTTTCGCATCCACCAACCCAGGGAGAGAACAACTGCTAAGATTGGATCTCACTTTCCAGTACCATTTGTATTCCTAATTGCTTAGGTTGCTTCTATGTGCTTGGAACATAGGATCATGTTGTTAATCCACTCGTTCTCTTCCACTGAGTATACTTTTGTATCTTTTTCAGACTCATAAAATGACACGAAAAAGGTATCGAGCTTACTTGTGTCATTCTTCATACTCGTTAAACCATCAAGGAGACAGATCATACTTGTGTCATTCTTCATACTCGTTAAACCATCAAGGAGACCGATCATACTTGTGTCATTCCTTCATGCTCATTAAACCATGAAGGATATGAAACATACAAAATAAAAATAAAAATAAAATAAAGAAAAAAAGAGTGGGGGTTTTTCACCATTGGTATATTCTCAAAATGGCAGTGTGAGTCGAGTCACCCTTGAACATGTTGATTAAGGTTGGTTGTCATTGATGTCGACCCTTGAAAAAAGCCCCGTAGCACAAAGGTTTGGGTAATGGACCCAATATTGTTTGATGTAAATATGACTCATTATTGTTTTTCCATGTTTGATAAGAAGTAAATATGGATGAACTCCAAAGTGGTCCCCTTATGGTGAAAGCCCTCACGGGAAGACGCTTTGTGGAGTAAGAGAACCCATGCTTAATTGCGGAATAATGAGATGAAGGAAAGTGAATTTGTTAGGGAAAATATCCTATATGGATACTGCTTGTCATGTCATTTCCGGTGGTATGTGGAACATCACATAATTCCTCACGGTTAGAGAGTTATGGCCATGAGAAGTTGGAGACCCCAGGTTTGGGTAATGGACCCAAGTTTGTTTGATGGGTAATGGTGTGAGTTATGATA
>ML777453.1:2117763-2129629 GCA_009831015.1 Picea engelmannii | reverse complement strand
TGGAAAGGATTGGGCCAGTTGCATACATGCTTGCATTACCTGCATCTATGAATGTACATAATGTGTTTCATGTTTCCCTGCTTAAGAAATATGTACCTGATGCTAATCATGTTATTGATTGGACTGTGATTCAGGTGGAACCAGAAGGTGTCCTGCAAGTGCATCCTGTGCGCATATTGGACAGGAAAAGCAAACAGCTCCGGAATCGAGCTATAGAGCTTGTAAAGGTCCAGTGGACCTGGTACGGTCCTGAAGACATGACATGGGAGCATGAAGAAGTAATGCGGGCAGAGTACCCGCATCTTTTTGAAAATTTTGAAAGACTTGCAGAGATAGTGTAAGTTGCACTGAGGACAGTGCAAAAATAAGGGGAGAGGGATTGTAGTGTCCCCAAGGCCGAGCCCCGTTGCAAATCATGATATATGAAATGAATTGTAAACATGTCTATAGGCTGGTGAGCCATGTTTTGTATAAGCTGGTAGGCTTATGTGTTTGTTATGCCATGGAGCCTAAGTGTTGAAGGCCAAGAGCCTGCTGATGTACATGTATGTATGTAGAATGATTAATAAAAATATAAACATCGCCAGGTGCAGACCGACCACGATGAATGAGTGAAGGGAGATTGAGCGTCCACAGAATGGGAAAGGAATTAGGGGCTGGAAGGTGCGAGAGGGGCTAAGTATTGAGCCTAGGAGCTAAGCCTAGGGGGCTTAAGCCTGAGGATAATATTTTATTATTATTCCAAAAGATTTGTGCATTTTATGTCTTTATCCTAAGTCATTTTGGAAGGACATGTGAATTCCCAAATGGTGGGAGGAACAAGTGTTGGTGGAACGCATGCAGTTCCAGGGGTGACAAGTGTCAACCCTAGTGCATGCAAATATAATAGTCGAGATGAACCATGGAGGGGGATTCTTCTCCATTCTACCCAACCATCTGAGCGTGAACCCATCTGACCTCTGCAAGAATACCCTCGTACAATCCCGAAACAAAAATGGTGAGACTATCCCGTGATTATGGAACCTGTTTGGGGAAGCACGTGTCTATTTTTCCCAATTGGCTGTTGTGGCCACGCAGTGCTGGACTGCGCGTGGCATATTGTCCAGATTAAGCTCGTGCTAAGCTTGTGTATGGCCTCTCTTCTGGTGAGGGAGGCGTCTGTGGTTGGAAGAGGCAGGTTGTCAGGCCTATGAGCAACTCTTTCAGGTGAAAGAGCTTGTTGGGAAGTGGTTTCTTCCAGAGAGTGCCCAGCACCAGCTACGGGCTCTGAGACTTCCTGATCCAGCCTGTTGTCAAGACCCAGAGAGGGAGGTTAGCACCGATGGACTGTGCGTGTGAAGGTGTATACTCCCGGGTGGAACAGGCATGTGGGGAATGAGAGTCTGGTAGTAGTGGGCATAAGATGGCATCTTTGGGAAGAATCCTTCCAGATATTTCTGTGTTGTTTTCCCTGTAACCTCAGCCTAGCCTAGGATTCCTTGCCTTCGGGTGGAGCTCAGTCCCAGCTCGGGGGTGACCCACTGTTGAGATGATGAGCAGTGCGGTCTAAGGCTGGGAGGTTCGTGGAAGGCCTGCACTTGGTTGGTGGATTTCACCACTGTTACAAGATAAGTATCTAGCTATGTTCTTATCACATTGTGCATGACTGTGATACATAAATTATCATGTTTTCCGCTATGTAAATGAAATACTGTTGAAACCTATGGATTTTCTAAATTATAACAGTAACTATATGTTTATTCTGAGAATTAAAATTTATCTCTTTGTTGTTACGCATGTGATTATACAATTATGTATGTTTTCTGTAAAAGTCCATTTACAGTTTGTTACATAGTGCGTTATAAGCTCTAGGTAAGCAAAAAGGTACACTACACTTTCGGTTGTGGTACATGTTGAGTACATGGTTGACACAAGTAGTTGATGAGTTGGTGCACATACATGAGGTGTATAGTTGATGACGTTGGTACATATTGATGAGTCATAGTTGATGAGTAGTTGACACGTGATTGGTACATACTTTGTACATGGTTGGATGCACTTTTTATGGTACGGGTTGATTACAGGTTGGTGCATGGTTGATGCACTTGTTTATGGTACAGGTTGATTATAGGTTGAGGTACAAGTTGATGCATGGTTGATGCATGGTTTAGATTTATTGGTACAGGTTTACAGTGGTATATCTCACAGTGATAGTGGGATAGTGGTTCCATCATTATACTTCTACTTCAGGGTGGCAAGACGAGGCAAGGACAGGTGGTTGTAGCCACCTTTCGGTTGTAGCCAGAGAACATTGTAAGTTTTAGCCAGAGAATTGGGGAGTTGGAGCTTCCCTCAGGTTGTAGCCTGAGAAACTAGGGGGTTGGAGCCTCCTTCCAGTTGCAGCTAGAAAACAAAGGAAGTTGGTGCTTCAAATGAATGTAATTCTTCAAGACATATAAGAAAAAGCATTTCGTGTTTTTCTCCCGATTTGGGTTTCCACGTAAAACATTGGTGTATTGTGTATGTGTTTGATTGTTTATTTCTTATTGCTCATTATTGGATAATAATTCTACATTGATATAACATTTGAAGAAAAAGGATTATAATTACGCTATTACTGATTCACCCCCTCTCTCAGTAATCCAACAGAACATGGCACCTATTTGAGTCATCATCATACATTTGGGTTTTAGCTTGCCTAGGAGTCATCCCCACAATATGAGTCACAGATACTGCTTTGGATGGTTACTCTTCTAATCATCATGGAGAATGCTTAAATGACTCCTACATTGTTGCACTATATTCATGCAGCTCTTGTGTCTTGATGCAAAGTCACCATTGTGGCATGTTAAATGTTCAAGGGAATTTTAATCCTGAGTCAACCATTTTTTGTTTTGTTTTACTTTTCTAGACGGCCATCCCTATGTCAGTTGTACTTTGTGATACTCTATCTTCACATCATCTCTCGGTGTATGTTTCATGTTGATTAATGGGGGATACAAGGTGAGGGATGAGTTTAATCTTCATGTCAAAGGCATAGGAACTCACATCATTCAAGTCTCTAGTGGTCTCTAGAATATATAGAAGCCTCTCCCAAGCCTCCTCCAAGAGCTATATAACAAAGGCAAGCCCATGGAAAGACAAGGAAGAATTGAATAGTATTGTTATGTTGTCCAACTTCAAAGGTATCCATCATCACATCCAAGAATCAGTGAGCCTAGCCTGACCAAGGAGGGTCAAGGAGAAAGGAGGCTAAAGGATGATGCATGTTCATCAAGTTGAGGTATGAATTCACATGTATTCTCTATGTTTCATTAATAGATCAGTTGGTTTTTCCCATGAATGTTTTCCTTTGGTGCATAAATATTTAGATTTGGTTTATATTATTATAGAGCAGGTTAGATCCAATCTAGATCTATGATTATAACACTAGGAAGAGAAGTAGAATGGTGTTGTTTTGTCTTTGGTGTGCAGGAAGCAGGTTGTAGAAACTGAAGTTGGAACTTCAAGACTGCAATAGCCAGGATACACTAAGGACAACCTTCAGAAAAAGGTATGACATTCTCTCATTTCCTTGTGTAATGATCTTATTGCTTGTTTCTAGGAGAACCATAAGAAATCTAGTTCATTTCTATCTAGGATTGTTAGGCCAATCCTAGGGATATCTTACTGATTATTCAGTGAGATCCCTGTGATAAAAAATACCATAACAGTAGGTACAAGGAGAATGTTTCGGAATATATCATTTGGCAGTGTTGAGGATATGTTTAAGTTTAAAGCATTCAAAGCATATATTGCATCCTTAATTTTTGGGGTGAATCTATTGGTTAATGTTTGTGTTTACCTTATCCTAATCGAAGATAATAAATTCCCAAGAGATCTTTTCTACCTCAATCTCTAGCTAACAAGATTCCTAGAATCAACAACCAAATTTTAGTACAGCTAGTGCCAATGTTACCCATTCCATAGAAATTCATCATGGAGGGAATGATATTGAAGATGCTAAAAGAGTTTGAATGGGTAGTAGTGAAGGGAGAAATAAATAAATGTGGGACATCGATGGAATGGATGGAAAATTTTGAAGTGGAGATATTGGGGGAAAAGGTGAAGAAGATATTGGAGTACCCTACCCAGTAGTCGAACTTGAATATGAAATTCTCATGAAGATGGAATAGTAGGGCATTGAGTCGCATGTCTGGAGTGTAGTCTGTGAGGTATTGATTTCCTGCTAGAAGGTTCCATGGGGTACGGGAATTTTCTGCAGAACTAGAATTCTTGATACATGTCACACTAGTGGTTGAAATACCTCAGTGACTAATCAAGTTATAACTTTTAGTGAGACTATATGTGGATGATCATCGACTCTTTGTGATTGAAATGGTGCTAGTGTGGGGAAGTCTAAATAACTATCAGTGAAGCTTCGTGTGTGATGAATTTATCTATTAGACCAAGGCTCAAGTGTGTCGGTTATAAGTGTTGTAATGATGATGCTCGATTCACTTAGTGTGTGAATAAGTTGCACTCCTCGTTGAACTGTACCACTGAAGTGGTTGTTGGTACATGTCACCATAATTGTATGGGACCCTTGGTGTTGCGTGACCTAGCCGAATATTATTGTTTGGCCTTTCGCTCTTGTTAACTTCCCTGTAGTGCATACTTGACATGTGCAAGCATGTTGTTCAGATGTGTATTCGGTACATTTGTCCTGATTTCACACAAATGATCAAATTCCTAAAATATTTTGATGAGGCATCCTATCATGTCTTCCTTCATTACCTATTCTTGTCTTATCCTATCACTAATTGCATAATTTTACCTGCTTTCCTACCTAGCTACCTACTCCCTAATCTATGCTAACCCTATCAATTGTGGATGTTATTATGGTGCATGCAACCTTTACGAACCATAGTAGACATTAAATTTTCTCCCATTAATGATTCCTTTCAGGGGACAACCTTTCAATGTTGTGATCTTGGCTATCCCTACTTCACTAATGTATACCAAGAGAAATGGCCCTAACCATCTCACGCGTAACTTGGCAAGGTGCTTGAGAAATTTATTGTCATATAATAATACCAAAGAACCAGGTTGTAGAATTTTGTACCCAATGTTGTGGTCTTTCCATGCCTTCTATCTTTTCTTTTCAACCAATTGGCTATGACTCACCATGAGGAGTTCCTCTTCGATTTCCATAAGTTCATCCAACCGCTTCTGAAGGGATTGATCATCAAACATATATGTGGCAAGGGAAATTCACTGGGATGACAAAATCTAAGGGAATGACAACCTCTTTTCCATAGACAAACTTGAAGGGTGTATGTTTTGTCAATTGTTTACAACTCGTTCTATAGGACCACAGTATAGTTGAAATACATTGATCCCAGTTGTCGCGCTGCACATTACAAACCTTGGTTAGTACATGCTCTAGTATCTTATTGAATGCTTCAATTGTACTATTGGCTAGTGAGTGATAGGGGGTAATTTTTTGGTGATGGATCATAAATTCTAGAGTGAGTGCATGGACAATGTCATTCAATAAGTGTGCACCTTGATCGCTCATTAACACTTTTGGGAAGACAAATGTTATGATCGCATTCTAAAAGATGAAGCATGTGGTTGTATTTGTAGTACATTCTTTCACTAACATAGCTTTTGACTAGGGTGTCAAATACTTTGTGGAATTAATAATGTAGTGTGCACCTGTCTGGAGTGTTAGGGGACCAAATGGTCATACAAAGTTAATATCCCACTTATCGAACAGTTCTAGCATTTTGATCATGAATAAAAATAATTCATCTCGTCATCAAGGTTTTTCAATTTGCTGGAAAACATCGAAAAATTTGCAATACTCCTTAGCATATACAAATATTAACGGTCACCATAATCCCGCGTGTAATACTTTGTGCATCATTTCTTTATTGGCGTTGTGTCCCCTTGCGATGCCTTCATGATTCAAATTATTTTGAGAATGAAATGAAGGCATAAATATAACAAGAAAATACATCGAGTTGTAATAGAGATACAATAATATAACAAAGATATATCAGATCTATAACAAGAGTCACAGATATACAATAATACACAATTTCTATTAATTAGCGAAATGTACAGAACTGTAAAAATACAGAGTGAATGAACTCGCTAGAATGGTGGCAGCTTATCTCTAAGAAGAGATGTGAGGGCTACGCTCATTTGCATTAAGATAATGATGATTACAATGAGGCTCCAAAGGCATTTTTAACATAATGAAAATCCAAAACCCTAACCTTGGAAGATGAAAGGCCAAAAGGTTTGTGGGCCCCAATGGGGGTAGTTGATACATCAACTTCCCGAGGGGCGTAACTTTTGCATACGATCTTCGTTTGGGGTGCACAATAGATCGTTGGAAAGGTATCGATGAGGAACTTCATTTTGGGGGCTCAATGAGAGGCTTTGGTTATCATTGAGGTGCCTTATTGTGAAAAATTATCGATTAGGCCCTCAAAATGGCCCCAGAAGTTTGGGACTAGAAAAAACTACTAAAAATAGTAAGTTGCCAAAAAATTGTTTTGAGCCAATCGGAATAGGTGGATGGCCACCAAGATCCTCCTAGATCAATCCTCCCTCGTTAGGAAGAAATGGTCTCCATTGCATTGATTTCTCGAATGAGAGGGGAAATCATTTGTTGAATTTGAATCTTGGTGAGATGCTTTCCTTACTGGAGAAGTTGTGTTGATTAGCTTGTTGAAGACTTTCATGAACTTGTTGTTGGTAGGGTTGAATCTGTTCAACCAACCTATTGTATCTTAGCTTGACTGGGTAGTGTGTATGTACCATTGTAGGTGAAGAAACAATATCTTCTCTCTCTCTTCTACAATCTGCTTTTGTTGGAAAGAAAGGTCTTGGGCCAAGGATGCAGTGGTTGTAATGTCCTTTTGTTCACCTTTTGAACAGATTGTGAAGAGGTTGAATTTTGCAGTATGAGAGATTACCTTGCAGCATTGTTTTGGTGGGATAATAGTTGAAACTACCTATGGTATCTTGTAGAGATGACCCCCTAAAGTAACAATGACACTACACGGTCGAGACTCATACATAGCATGGCGCTTCCACATATATGGTTGACCCAAAATAACATCACAAACATCCAACAAGGAAACATCACATAATACCTCATCCTTGAAGGGTTGGATGTCGTATGACAATTGGCACTGTTGGCTAACACGCAAATCTCATCCCTCACAAAGCCACCCGATGTTGTATGGTTGCGGGTGTGATGTTGTCGACAATCCCAATTGTTTGATGACCTCTGCTAAGATGAGGTTCTTTTGGCTTATGATATCAACAATAAAATGCAGTGGGGTCCCCTTCTCCCACATCTATGAATGAAAAAGGTGTTCCTTCTCTTCAGGATCTACTGGTTCTTTTGGTTGAATTGTTGTGGTCACAACACTAGCAGTGGGGTCTACGTTGATGATCTATCTTCTCCCATTATTTTCTTAATCAGATTCTGAATCAGGGTTCGACTCCTTATCTTTAATCTTGGGAACCAATGATTTTTTTTAGCGACATTCATTAGTGTTGTGCCAGGGTATTTTGTGGAAATCCCACCAATTTCTAGTGTCCTTCGTCTTTTCGTTACCCTTCTTTTTGTGTGCCTTGGACTGGTTTTCTAGAGGCTGGTTGTTATGGTTATATTTAACAGGGTAATATTGTTCCTTGACGGCATCTACAAAAGATTCCCAAGTGGGTTAGGCCTTAAACATTCCAGACTCCTCTGTGGAAATTTTCCCACAGTAAGTTTCCTACCAATGTTTGACATGGGGGAGAGACTTAAGGAGTGCGAAGGTGATCTTTTCCCTGTTGGAAAAATTGTGGACATAGAAATAACCTTCTAGTAGGTTTAACCATTTTTCCAGAGCATATGCATCTATTTGACCTTCAAATATGGGAATATAAAAATTAACTTGTACCTTGAAAGAAGCAGTGCTTCCAAAGTGGTTTCTTGATGAAGACGCATCTGCTGTTGTTGGCAGGTGTCGAAGGATTTGGGAAAAAATCTCTTTCATTTTGTCTCTCTGTCACGTGAGATATTTATCCAGCAACAGATTAATAGAATATTTTACTCTATCATTTCTCTTTTCTTTCGCCATGGAGGTTTCTTGGGCATGCGAGAGCATTTTTTCCTCGAGAGAGAAAAGCTCAAGACCCAACTTTCTATACTTGGACCTCATTGGTGACATGCATTGAAAAACAACCAAGAGAAGTCTGCTCTGATACCATTGATTTGGATTATTTTGAGAAAGAAATGAAGGTGGAAATATAACAAGGAAATACACTGAGATGTAATAGAGATACAATAATAGAACATCTATATATCATATATATAACAAGAGGTGCGTATATTCAATTGGTACACATCAAAATTCCTCACTTTGATAATGTCACATTATCATTGTCGCAAGTGTCGCAAGTGTCGTAAATGTCACATTTTCGTTCTGCATATGTCGCATTGCAAATGACAACATAGGTACACTTGATACATCCTATAAGACATGTTAGAAGAAGAAAACACATCATTTGGCAAGCTTAGAAAAATATGTTGCCTTGATAAATTGTCATCTTAACAAACTTTTGGAAGATCAATGCTCCCCTACTCACATGCAAGGAGCGTTAACGCTCCTTCTCCACCTAGTAGGGAGCGTTGCAGCACTATGTTGTTGGTTTTGAGGGAGTGTCGATTGGTTGAGAGAATCATGGGAAGAAATTCCCCTTATATATAAGGACAACTAGAAATGATCTGAGTTGGTTTGGCTCAAATCCAAGCTTTAGGATGCATATAAGGGAGATGCCGCAACTGATTGATTCATATCCTCAACTTATTCCAAAGATAACAAAGTTGGTTGAGCCTCTCAAAACCTATAAAAGGAGGCATTCTCATGGTGAAAAGGAGGAGAATACCAGCAAAAATTATTGTCATTCTAATCATGGATCTTTCGAGCAAGGGGTTTGACAAGGAGGACTTGGAGAGGTTGTTGTAACTACATCTACAGATTGTAAGTTCCTTGTAATGTTCTCATTAATATATGCTTGGCCTATTTCCTTCAAGTTTGTGTATGATTTCATATGTTTGTATTTTGTTGATAAAATTAGTTTAAACTAATCTGGGTAGAATAGGAAGCATGCATTGTCCTCATTGTCTATTGGATTGCAGATCTCATTAAAGAGATTGAATATCAAGTTCAGCCTAGACTAAGTAAAGACGAGCTTCAAAAGAAGGCACATCATGCTTTCTTCCTCTTTTCCCTTTGACTAGTTTAACTACATTTAAAGGAATGTTAGTGTCCAATGTTATCATCTTTCTGTCTTGGTAATAGGGGTCTAGGATCCAAGAGGATATTCAATTGTCTGCAAAGGAATTTTCCTACAACAGAAATTGGTGACTCCACTTGGGATCAAAGCTTTCATTTTTGGTTTATTTCCTTGGTTTTGTCTTAGATTTTGCTCATCTTCAGATCTTGCTTGTTGTATTTTTCTCTTTTATACATCTATTGTCAGTATTGAAGTTGTCTCACAGAGACTTTTGATCAAACTTCCTTTGTTTTTCATTTTCTGTGTTGATCCTTTTCTTTCTCAAAAACCTGCGCCCTCTCCCTTTACATCCAGAGAAATGATTTCTTGATTGGCACTCCCCTATAGTGCTTAAGGGAGCGTTGTAGTGCTCTAGTGATGATATAACCAGAGCACCGATTTTTCTTCATTTTGAAAAATTGTTGACTACCTTTGTACTGGGTGTAATTTTTGGGTATTCCTTCTAACTCAGGACTTGTTCTGTCAGTTTGTGTCTTTTGTCAGATCTGCAACTTGCTTCTTTCAATAATTTTTATCTTTGGATGGATTTTATTGTATTTCCTTGTTACTAAATCACCCTTTCTCTTCAAGATTTTGGGTCCATTTTGATACTTTTTCATTCATCTAATCGGTTGAAAATTATTACAAGGAAACTCAAGGATCTCTTTACTACTTTAATTAGTCTATGATCTTCATATCTTTCCAAGCAAATTTCTTAAGTGTGTTTTGTTTTTCTTGGTGTTCTTTTTGGAAATTTTAGTTTGTTTTTCCCTCTTATTAACTGCTATGAGAGTGCCTTTTGTTTGTGTGATTCTTGCTTCCCATTGTCTAAAATATGCAATGGTGAAATATTTTTTATTATTGACATAAGAAGCATTAAACCAAATCAATTCACATTCATAATCAAACGAAAGGATACTTTTTATGATTGGTTTGTGGATACTAGAAACAATTTTTGTATGATTTAGCACTGAAATGGATTCTTGTTGAAAACAAATTGCATGAAAATTCTGCATTTTTGTGTTTGGTAGTGAAATAAAGAAAAATATTCTCCTTCCCATAAATAGAAGTTCATCAAAAGGAAAGTTTGCTTATCATTCTTTTACTTCTTTGGGATTTGAGTCATAACATAATTAGTTTCACTCTCATTCACATATGAGTACAGAACAACCACTAAAATCAACGCTAATTAAAAATCGATCTAGAAACTTTTTCTTTTTAGATTTTTCCACCAACATTAGACTAGGATTAGTGCTTTCGATTAGGCTGTGAGTATAACTCTGCACAAAATTCAAAACAAACTTAGCATCTTGTGATAGGGAGAGTAAATCCAATTTTTGTATAAGCATAGATGGGATCCCCTCTCACACAGGGGTTACGCACGAGGTCACGTTTAGGAGAGCAATGGAGATTATACCTATGAGTTTTAACCATTTGTAGTATTAAGATCATATTTTGGGGTTATTCTTGAGGTCCAATTGTATTCATTTGGTCTTGGTGCTTCATGAATTCTAAATGTGTTTGGGGTCCTCTCGAGTTCTACCAGTCCACTGGTCCTCAGTTCTCTTGAAGGATTTCGAACGTGTTATCCTACCCATACGTTCGGACTGGACTATCGACTGTACCCACCCAAAGGTTGAATGCGAGTTGGTGTCCTTAGTATCCATAATATTTAGGGTCCTCACACAAGGTGACGGTGAAGGGAAGTCTTCATTGTACCTAAAACGGACGTTGGTCAAAATCACTCGGGATCCTTGGAGGGTAAATCCATGATTTTTGTGTCGAAGCTTGCACCAAGGCGTAATTCTGTTAATCAAGTCACCAACATAATTGTTCCACCTTATCATATCCTAGCCCCTTCTCAATTTGGTCATGCGATGTTGGATTTCATCACCAACTAGTACAGTCATTAAGAGAAGGTTTTTTTTGCTTATTGGTTATTCTATATTTTTAGCATGTGTTGTTTGTTTACTTCATCATTTTTCAAGATTGAGAATGTAGATGATAAAGGTCTTCATCGATCACGTAGGATGAAGGGTTGCCTCTAGAAGGCTACGAACCCTTACCTCCTAATTCACCTGAAGACATTTACCGTCAAGAGGTAGAAAATCCCTCGGATGTTGGGAGCGTTTCTACTCCTTTGTTAGAAAATTTTGAAAGTGTCTTGGTTACGGTTGAGGATCCCATTCCTCATACTACCCATGTGTCAGAAGTTCCTATAGAAACACTCCTTATTTGATTGGACTCGTTCAGTAATGTAATAGAAGAACTTACTCGTCTACCATTGAGACCACACACTGAGACATAGATGGAAGACACACAACATGATTATGATGAGTACATGACTCCTATCTGGTATGTTGGCATGGTAAATCCACAACAAACACTTGTTTGTTCCATATGGAGAACTCCATCAGGACGTGATCTTTACAAACATTTCAACTTTAGCCGACCACCTCTTAACCCTCTTTCCTCTATTGTTGTCGAGGCAGGACCAACCGGTCAGACTATTGACCATCCCATCAAACAAGTAGTCGATCATGCTACTACATCAGTA
>ML777453.1:2092683-2113058 GCA_009831015.1 Picea engelmannii | reverse complement strand
TCTATACTACGTAAGCAAAACTAGATTCAACCATTAACTAAGAAATATAATTGCAATTTAATTCTAGGAAAGGAAATTACATAAATTGAAACTATGATACATCTATTCTAACAATTCAAAGTTCAAACTACAATAAGAAAATGCTTTAAAACATGATTAAAACCTGACATTAAAAAGTAAACTAACAACTACATTAATCAACAACTAGCTAAGCCAATTCTACATAAAAATGAAATAAGCAAGCTATGATTAAAAACTAAAATTGATCCTATCCATCCATCAAATCCTTGGCGAAGAAAGATGAAATAAAAACTATATTCTATTCTAATTAAAACTTTGTTTTAAACTTGATTCTAAAATCATAAATAAAAACATAATCTAATATCTAACTACACATGGGGTTAGTCTAGGGATCTGCAGATCCGTTCCTAACTACAAGATTAATGTATGCTAACACAATTCATCATACTAACCTACAAAAGAGAGTCAAAGCAATTAAATTATAACAGCAAACTAATTAACATAATAAAAATGCATGTACAAGAAAATAAAGAGAACAACTAAACTATGAAATACATAAACAAACACAAAGACAGTTACCAGACTGTTGGTGGGCCCCCTAGCAAGTTGTGGTCACTTTCTAAGAGCACACCATGAACTCAACAATTCGAATTCACCATGAAAACTCAAAAATGTAGTTCCTGTATAATCTGGCAATGTAAAATGGCAAAGCAGAGTAAAAACGTATTTCTACCTATCACACTGATGTTTCTGCTACTTAACAACTATCTGACCACCTTAGTGGTATTTATAATGTTTACATACCAAGTGGTCGACCACATGAGGGTCGAACCACTTCTAAATTCGGCAATTTGCATTAAATGATGCCCTAACTGATAAAACAGAGCGAGCCAATAATCGCTCAATTGAACAACCAAAACTGAGTTGTTGGGAGCTCAGTACCTGCAGGGGGCAAGCATGAACAAAACCCACTTTTCCGATTCGTCCATCATTGGCTGCCAAAACAATAACCGCCAAGTCGCCCTTCATTTTTGTGCAATACGCAGTGTTGGACAGAGTGTTGGATCGGGTACCGAAACGAGTGCTGGAAGGAGTGTCGGACTCAGTGTCGAAAGTAGAAACGTGGTGCGGTTTTTCCCCATAACACAAAAAAAATGTGAATTAGCTCTTGGTAATCATAAAATGTGATGAATTATACCCAATAATGACATTAAACATGAATCACACATACCTGGTGGATATCATATTGTTTTAACATAAAATTCTTCAAAAATCTCCTTCAAAACATGAAAAACACATATGTATATGCGGCAAAAGTGTATAATAACCATCATAAAAGTGATCATATCTCGGGCCCAACATTACCCCCACACTTAATATTTTGCGAGTCTCACTGCAAAAAAAACGAAATTACCCCTCATGACTAAGCTTGCTGAGGAGGATCAGCTTTGGAAGCTTCTCCTTCTTGTTGTGAAGAATTTTCCTTATGTCTCTCGTGTTGCTTCAGTTGTTCTTTGAAGTTGCAGTTGGATTTCAACAAACTTCTTAGGTTTTTGTTCCGGTAAAGAAATGGCTTGTGTAGAAGGGTTTGGAGTCCTTGGAGAGTGGTTTTTGGATGGAGAAATAGTCCTTAGATCTGATGTCTTTTTGCTAGCCTTGATTTTCAAGTGAGGGTTTACAAATTGATAAATGAATGCATCCCAAGTTTGCCCCTATTTTTTCTAATTCGGATAAAATAAGATGTTTGATAAGGCCATGGTGAAAGAGGTTTTTGTGGGGGTTGGTTACATTCTTCCTCACTTGAGAGGACATATTATCCAAGCTCTTTAAAAAGTAGAAGGGAAAATTCAATTGTTTATTGAAAGTGGGCTAACAATCGAAAATGGAAAGCTTAAAAAACAGAGTATCTACCTTCACTATGTCAACAAGGCATTGAAGGCACCATTGCGGAAAGATTCTCCTGAAAAATGCCAACATGGACATCAAGCTTCAGAGACACATGACCAGGAACTACTACATTAGAAAATGGATCGGGAAAAGTCTCAAAAAGTGTTCTACAAGACCATGCTGCGCTTTTGACTCTGTTTTTGGTCATAATTTTAAAAAGATGTTTTTGACCACATAAAGATGAATTTTGGAAAACCAACAGAGGTTATTTCTAATGACATACCAAATCAAAATAACCTCTTTCATTTTTTACACAAGTATCATATATTGGGATATATTCAACTTTCTTGGTGACCTATTTCAGAAAATAAAATTTTCCGATTTAATTTCTCATTTTAGTCATTATTTTCAAAACAAGTTTTTGGCCAAATAAAGATGAATTTTGGAAAAAAAAAAAAAAAGGAGGTTTTTTCTAAGGACATACCAAATAATAATAACCTCCTTCAATATTTACACAGGTAGCATATACAGGGAGATATTCAACTTTCTTGGAGGCCCATCTCAGAAAATCAAATTCTCCAATTTAATTTCCTGTTTGAGTCATTATGTTGTGGCACATATTCCAAGAACATGAGAATTAATTTCACAAAAATGAGAGAGTTTTATCTTAAGAACAACCTTATCTACAAAAACCTCTCATATTTTTGTAAAATGGGTTATTGTTAAAAATTTATATCCCCATCTTTGACCCCTATGTTTTTGTTGCGCTTCTGTCACAGTTGTTCCACTTTTGGATAGTTTGTTTTCAAATCAATTGTGAAGGGGTTATATGTATATTTTTGCTTGGATTAGTGACTATAGAGTGTATAGGACATATTCATATTTCCATTCATAAATTTTTCATTAAATAACTCATCAAGGAAGGCCTTCAAAACTTGTTTCTCTTCTGCTACAATTTGTTGCCACCTCCATGCTTTCCTATGATTGTTTCAAAGTTATTTGCATTGTTTTGGATGAAACTGTCATGTTATGTTACAGATTATTCTTATGAATGGATTCGTGATCTTATTCCCATGTTGAAATCACCACATCTACCCTATACGCAATGACAAATCCTAAATGCTACTGAATATACCTACCTTGCCCCATTCTATTTTTGCAACTCATCTTTTGGAAACCCTAGCCTAGCTCCCTAGACCTAGATTCTCATTTAGAAAACTCCAAATCAAAACCATACTGAGCTAAATACCTAGCCTAATACAGAGCCACTTAACCTTGTTCCTCTGTTCATAGGTGTGTAACACAGATTTGTAGTGAGTTTAACAATGTGTTATTGATCTGTAATTGTCACAAAGAACCAATTAAGGATACAAAGTCTTCTATAGCATAAACATAAAAATGCACAGTAAGCTCATAACACACAATGATGTCAGCAATATAAAATTTAGCATACCAATACAAACAATTGTTGATATAATATCCCAAGACATTGTAAAAAGATAGTATGATATAATTATGACAGAAATCCTACGTCCTCTTCTCATGGGTTTTGCTATACAAATGGGCAATACTTAGTGTTTTTTWTTTTTTAGCTCAGGAAACTCTCCCCAGACCGAAGATATGGCACGTCCTCATGCCATGAATTAGCAATATGTCTTTACTATTTTGAGAGGAGGGTTAGATTATCTCCTCTTTTATCCACTCTTTGGAGTATCCCTTAGCTCCAGAGATGTTTTGAAATTCGGGTTTGAAAACCCTATTATAGCTTGCTCTTGGCAATTGGTGGTGTTTAAACCAGCAGTCTCCAACTCTTGGGAGATTTGTGGTTGAGGCAATTGATTCCTTAGAGACCATGAATACAGTGAATAGGAGCAAAGGCAAGATAAGAGTGCTCCATTATTGTTTGTTTTTCCATCGTGCTCACACAATCCATTCCTCTATCTCGCATTTTATAAGGCATGTAATCATAACTCTGTAATGAATAGTTTGTAACGAAAATAAGCCAATTAAGTGGTCTGTTAAGGAGTTGTACAATAGTTTATAACACACATAGAATTAGCATTTCGAAAATAAAATGACTACTGATGTAATAGCCTATATCATGAAAACAATACACATAAATTTTTACAAAGATTTACTTCTTATAGGCAATGTTATCATTTGTCAACTCATGAACCCCTACCCCACACCTAAGTATTGTGACACCTCACAATCAAAAATATAGGAAACCAGTCAATTCTCCCAACAGCCGAAGATTTACAGCTTGTTAAGTGTAGAGATAAATTTCACAAATTGGTCTGATGAGACGGTTAAAAGATGGCCCCACCTATAGGATAAGAGATCCTATATATAGATAAGAAGAGGTAGGCAAGAGAGTTTCAAGATAGTCTCGGAGTTAGTTCCCATTGGAAATTTTATGGAGTTAATTAACCTTATCTTAACCATACATACTTCATGTCAGATTTGTCTACAAGTAATGCCATACATCAGGACAAGTTTAAATTTATTATTTATTTTTTGTCAGATTATCATCCTCGCTAGGTAGAATGCCCTGTTGCCAGCAAGCCTATTCAATAATCCGACGGGTTTACCTAGTCATACCACAGGCAGGTGCCCGCTGCTAGCAGAACTATTCAGTATCTCGGCAGATTAGCCTCGTACACCCTCAGAGACTGGCCCTCCATCTTTTAATATTTTAGTATAAGATTGTTTATGCAAGAGGATGGAGGGACAATTCTTAAAACAACTTTTTCTTTCTTTTTTTCAATTGGGATGGTATTTATGTTAGAGGATGACTTTCTATTATATTCCTTAGTGATTGTCCCGATGTAAGGGGGTACTTAAGTGGACGTGGCCTATCTAAATATATGATATAATCAAGATATTTAGTGTGTAGTGGATGGTACCATTGAGAAAGAATAGAAAGGTATCTCTAGGCTCAACTCACTTTCTTCTTTTGTAGTTATTGTGATGTTTCCATGACTAGTCACTAATCAGACCTCCTTGTTACTCTTTAATAAATATACTTTACTTGCTTACTTAGGTTTCTTGGGAAAACTATATGAGAGACCTCTAAGATTGATGGTTATGGTATCACTTCCTTATATAGTGGTGAATATTTTCAATAGCAACTTCTTCTTTTTTTTAATGCCTTAAGAACAAGAAGATGAAAATCTTTGCAAAAACATGGCTAACTACAACAAGTCATTATTCATTTGATGCTTAGCAGACAACAAGGTCCAAGTGTAACAATGTTTTTGAAGACAATCCTTCTTTTATATTTCCTTCGAATTGTCTACCCTTGGTGATATAAAGACCTACATAGATATCTAAAAATGTTTGCAAAAAGCACACTCTAAAATATAATAAACTAAGGAGATCAATGAAATCAAGTCATAGGAACATGTATCTCATAGTTATTTTATTAAAATAAAATGTAAAATGAGGTTGCATTAGACTCTAAGTTAAACTAACAACATGCAGCTTTTATTTACTATCCTACCCTACCTAAAAAGAAAGGGAAAATATTTATTCAAGTGTAAGAACTCTTCCAATGTAACCATGTGTGGAGCAATATAAGAAACATACTCATATCCATATATGAAAAATTTATTGCACTGATTACCTAGATATGAAGAACCAACCAACCTATGTGTTTGGGCATTAGAAGGTGTTGAAGAATAGAATAGTATTGTGGCCTGATGACCTCTTGAAACCAAATTTCAATGTAATCTTGATGTTCATCAACAGGAATTTCTATGATCTCCTTCATCATGCTATGCAGATCCTCTTCTTTTGGTTGATTGATTTCTGAAGTACATAAAGGATCTGCTGAGATGGATGTTGAGAACTCCTCAATCTTAGGTCTTAATGATTTCCCTCCATTGGATGTAGTCCATAATTTTTCAACTTCCTTTGCATTTTGGAAAGGAAAATCATTTTGTAGATCATAGGACCTTGATTCTTCTAATATTTCCAGAGAGGTAGATAAGTTCTTGACTATTTTGAAGATGTTTTCTTCCCGAAAAGAAGAGATCCCAGTTGTTGCTAGGATTTGAGAGAGTTCTTCCAAACTAATGGTCACCTTAGAATTCATCTTGTCATTTGATAAAACTTGGTTCACAAAAATATGATATCCACAAAGTTAGGATCTCCTGATGGTGGTAAGAAAACAAAGGTTGTATTGTTTAGTTCTGCGAAAGGTTCAAGGGGTCTTGCCTCCTATCCCACTATTATTGATGCTTCAATTTCTTGTTCTATAGTGCTCATTGTTTTAGTCTCTTTTAGAGACTGCTTTATCTCTTTGGGTTGAGCTAGCTCATGTTTTTTGGTATTGGTCTGCGGAGATTATGAGTGGAATGTTCCTTCCCCCCAAAAGGTTGGAAGGAACCTTGGTTGTAAGGTCTGATTTAGATTTAACGTATCTACCTTTTGGGTCTCTAGGTCTATTCATGAAAGTAAACAAAAACAAAAGGAAAAACTACCATTGGGTTTGGGGGAACCTGCTATAGCATATGCGCAGGATCTTACCTCTCGTCTTAAAGTTCCCCCACCACCAATCTAATTCTGAGGTCTAGGAATGATCTATTTCCTAACTACTTCTTACCTTAAGACAACTCCTTGGCAACGATACCAAAAATGATGGGTGTTGTATATGCACTAAAAACACACTAAAAACCCTCAATTAAATTGTCAACCTGGGGTAAGTAAACTTAGAGTTGTAGCAAAATATATGCCAAAGGTAGAAGGGCCGGTAGGAGTATAGCCTAACTAAGGAAGATAGTTGTCTAAGGCTAATCTACTCAAGCAAACCTATCTAATGAACAAACCCTACTAAGAAAATTGAAAACTATGTAACCTAAGTAATTTTGGGCCAAGGATCGATGGATAGTTCTAAGAAAGCAAGTAAAAACCCTATGTAAAGCAAACTAGTTCATAACAATAAGAAAAATCAACTATTAAGCATAACAATAAGAAAATAACAAAAGCAAACTACTTTAACTTGCCAACCTACATTCAATGAGAAACTATCCTATGAAAGAAAGTAAATAAACAAGAAACAACTATTCTACTAAAGCAAATAAACAAGTAAGCAAAGACAACTAACTAACCTATTAAAGCAAGTACACAAATACAACTAACTAATCATATTAAAGCAAGTAAGCAAAGACAACTAACTAACCTATTAAAGAAAATAGACAACTAACTACTCTAAGATAACTTCTACTACAAGTAATCAAATTAAAACTTCTCATTGAACAACTATCTAGCCTAAGAGGCAAGTGGACTATGTTCTTAACTCAAAACTATTTCTAATTCATGAAAGGAGATCTATTTAATTGAAAGCAAGAAAGACTAGTAACTAACCTTTAATCTATGATAAGCAAATTGTTCTCTAACCTATCAAAGCAAAAGACTATATATCCTACAGCAGCAATAAAACTATTTCCTAAGCTATGAAAGCAAGAAACTATATCTTCTGAGCTATGAAAGCAGGAAAACTATCTCTTTTAATCTATGAAAGAAAGAAAACTATTCTTTAACCTATGAAAACAGAAAAAACTATCTTTTAAACTATGACAATTCAAATATAATGTTGGTGGTTGTGTGAATGTCTTCGGTGTCGAATGATATCTCTATGGAACTTGACAACAAAGGACAATTCAAGCAGTATAAGCTCAATATTGATCTCAATAGAAAAGTGAAAGGTATGGATTAAAAAATCCAATGAGAATTTAGCCATGACAAAAGCAATCATCAATTACCCTGCATATTCATTTATTAACCATCAACAATATAATGAGATCATCATTGTACTACTATACTACGTAAGCAAAACTAGATTCAACTATTAACTAAGAAATATAATTGCAATTTAATTCTAGGATAGGAAATTACATAAATTGAAACTATGCTACATCTATTCTAACAATTCAAAATTCAAACTACAATAAGAAAATGCTTAAAAACAGAAATTAAAACATGACATTAAAAAGTAAAATAACAACTACATTAATCAACAATTAGCTAAGCCAATCCTACATAAAAATGAAATAAGAAAACTATGATTAAAAACTGAAATCGATCACATCCATCCATCAAATCCTTGTCGAAGAAAGCTCAAATAAAAACTATGTTCTATTCTAATTAAAACTTTGTTTTAAACTTGATCCTAAAATCATAAATAAAAACATAATCTAATATCTAACTACACACAGGGTTAGTCTATGGATCTGCAGATCCATTCCTAACTACAAGATTAATGCATGGTAACACAATTCATCATACTAACCTGCAAAAGAGAGTCAAAGCAATTAAATTATAATAGCAAACTAATTAACATAATAAAAATGCATGTACAGGAAAATAAAGAGAACAACTAAACTATGAAATGCATAAACAAACACAAAGACAGATACCAAACTGCTGGTGGGCCCCCCAGCAAGTCATGGTCACTTTCTAAGAGAACACCACGAACTCAGCAATTCGAATTCACCATGAAAACTCAAAAACGCAGTTCTTGTATAATCTGGCAATGTAAAATGGCAAAACAGAGTAAAAACATATTTATACCTATCACACTGATGTTTATGCTACTTAAAAACTATCTGACCACCTCAGTGGTATTTATAATGTTTACAGACCAAGTGGTCGACCACAGGAGGGTTGAACCACTTCTAAATTCAACAATTTGCATTAAATGATGCCCTAACTGATAAAAGAGAGCGAGCCAATAATCGCTCAGCTGAACATCCAAACTGAATTATCGGGAGCTCAGTAGCTGGACGGGACAAGCATGAACAAAACCCATGTTCCTGACTCACCCATCATTGGCCGCCAATACCATAACCACCAAGTTGCCCTCCGTTTTTGGGCAATACGTAGTGCTGGACAAAGTGTCGGATCGGGTACAGGAACGAGTGTTGGAAGGAGTGTTGGACTGAGTGTCGAAAGTATAAATGTGGTGCATTTTTTCCCTGTAACACCAGAAAAATGTGAATTAGCTCTTGGTAATCATAAAACATGATGAATCATACCCAATAATGACATTAAACATGAATCACACGTACCTGGTGGAGATCATACCGTTTTAACATAAAATTCTTCAAAAAGCTCCTTCAAAGTATGAAAAACACATATGTACATGCGGAAAAAATGTATAATAATTGTCATAAAAGTGATCATATCTCAAGCCCAACATTAACCATACACAAGGTGCTTCGACCATTACTCCCACCACTACACCTTTTCAAACTACAGCTCCTTATGTTCCACATAATCTTGTTGGAACACCTTTACATCACAGAATACAGAACCCTATCATACACACATAATAAACTACTGGAAAAATCTCGATAGGGGGGCAACAATCGTCTAGTGGACCTGTCCCTCCTGGGGCACAGCCACCCTTGCACATACCCATCGGGGGGCAACCCCCTTGTATTGGTCAAACCTCAGTTTTCACTCAAACTATGGCAGGTGGACAACCCCCTTTTGCTGGAAACCCTTCACAATCTTGGGGAGCACCCCAAGGAGGTACATTTCATCAACCTTACCTAGGAGGGCCATCATAACATAACCCACAAGGAGGAGTACCAAATCATGTTTCTTCCGGATTGTATTTTGGACAACCTTATCCGGGTGTCCCAAATCCCACCTGGGGTCCTCAAGGAAAATAATCTTATCCTTCCCAAGGGTCAATTGTTTACCCTTCGCAAGGACAAACAGTTTACCCTCCTCTAGGGAAAAATGTTTATCCCCCACAACCTAACCAAACAACCTATCCTCCCCATAACCAACCGGGTTTCCCTTCATTCATGAACGTTCCTCAACAAAAATCAAATATTGCATACACCATCCAACAACAGTCATATATGGGAGGGCCTACTAGATACAATTATCCACCTCAACCAGTTTATAGCCCTACTGGTGTCCCCATGTCACACAAGTATCACCCTCAGGTTAACCACCAACTATCGTTCCTAGCTACGTTGGATCTACCATATTTCTCTTGGTTAACCAATGATCCCATACTACATTTTCCTTTATGGCCGGTAATTCCTGCTAAATTACCTTCTGACATCCCCAAATTTGACAGTAAACCTAGCGAAGACGCGAACAACCATGTTATGAAATTTCATCTATGGTGTTCATCAAACTCACTGATGGATGATTCTATACAGTTGCATCTTTTCCAGTGCACACTCACGAGTTCAGCAGCCAAATGATACATTGAACTCCAATGTGGTACTTTCAAGATTTCAACTCCCTAGCTATGGCTTTTCTCATGCATTTTCAATTACCCATCTGTTACAAGACTGGTACGGAACTCTTAACCTCACTTCTTCAAATGAACCATGTACATATCTCTAATCACATTCATGAGTGGAGACGACGGGGAAGGTTGATCAAAGCGACCATTCCTGACCAGTTATTGGTAGAATGGTTTACTAAATATCTTTTACCCCCAATTGCTTGTGACATCACCATGGGTGGTGTTGTCACTGAGGAAAAATCCATTACTTGTGCTCGGTACTTTGATTTTGTTTAGTCCCAATCCAGTAAATTGTATGAGTTGATACCAAATTCTCCTCGTACGTACACTGATCCATCCAAACCATCTTCCATGACTCATGCGGATGGAATCATCGATGTTGTCAAGACCCAATCTTCATCATAGTCAGTTGTCATGGCTAATCGCTCTGTTTCTACACCCATCATCATTTCGACTTCACTCTCCTCTACCTCCCCCTGACTCAAATATCTAAGGTGAATGTCGTCTAATCTACCTCTTCACAACAATATGGAAAATAATAATAATAATAATAATGAAAATACAAAAACACAAAATCTACCGCCTACTCCTAAAAAACAACCACAGCAAAAACCGAAATTTTTGTGTCTCATTTGTGGTGATGATCATTACACCCGAGACTTTCCTCATCACGACGAAGTTGAAAAACTTTTCAAAGGAAATTATGAACCCACTTTGTTAACAGAACCTTTTCCTCAGAAGTAGTCCATGGTTTCTCAAGCCCCTACCCCTCCGGAAAGGGGAAATCCCAGTCATCCTCCTAGCGAGGAAGCCTCATCGAGTGCTCACATTTATATGTTTAATGGGATCGATTTAACCACTCGCACCACAACATATGACATGCGTTAAACCTAATAAATAGAAGGTCACTAACAGTACTCCATCGGATCCATATTCCGCCACTATTAGTCCTCCATATAGATCGCTTAAGATTGAGAAACCCATTTTCGACTCTATTTTACGCCCTCCCAAGAGCACTATTCGCAAATCGACTTTTAATCCTAGTTCTCATGTCATCCAAAACTACAACATTGTTGAATATTTGTCTCAAGCACCATGTTCTTGTCTCCTCTTGAATTTCTAGAACATTGTCGAAGTCAACGTAGAACACTCTTGGATTCCATCGGCGCAATCGATCATGAGTTGTCAAATAATATCATGTTTAACCTTGATAACTTAAAGTCATGAATTTCTCACCAGATTTCTTTTTAGATCTATGTGGTTGTTCATAACCAACACATTCATCGTACCATACTGGATGAGGTAGATTCCACTTGCATCATTTCATTATCATGTTGGAAAGGATTAAAATCACATGCGCTTAATCAATCCCCTACAATTTTACGAGCATTTGATGGGCGAGGTTTTTGTCCTCACGAACTCTTGCAGTCCTTAGTTGTTCATTTGGGAGGTAAGATTGTCTTTGTTGATGTAGAGGTAGTCAATTATCCCCTTGATTACAACTTTTTGTTAGGAAGAAGTTGTTTTTATGCCATGATTTTCGTCACTTCATCGGTGTTTCGATGTGTACAATTCCCCTATCAAGGTAAAATTGTCACTATCGACTAGTTAGATTATTGCACCCCCGACGCTCTCACTCCTGCCACCAACAATATTCCTTTCTTGGGAGATACTAAGATCACTTATGAAAGTGTTGGTGTAGGTATTTTAAAATACTCTTCCATTATGGGTACTTTCCCTACACCAATTCCTCCCACCTCGCAACACATTGCCACGATCAATATGATCTCGACTATGGCATATCAATATTACGAATCATCTGATCCTTGGGTTGTGCCTAGTCCTTTGGAATTTGATGTACTAGGTGATGTTATGCCACTTAGTCTTGCTGAGGCTTCATAAAATTCCATCCAATCTACCTCTCCCTCATTGGACGACCAACATTTGTTGGCATCCAACACTTACTCGTTGCCATCTTGGTTGGATTCCTTATCCTCTGCTTTCGAATACATCCTATGGATTTTTCCATTGGACGAATCCATTCTGGAAATGCTTAGTATCCATGAGGTACCTTGGGATGAAAACCATCATATTTCATCTTTTCTCCCTAGTCTAGATGAAATTGAGAAAGATATACACTCTATCTTTCCTCATGGTGTTGTCAATTCTCCCCAATCTCCCATCCTTACCCAGGATACTACTTCTGAGGGGAATTTAGGCAAAATATCTTCTACCATCGCTATCGACATCTCGATCAAAGAAGGTATCATGGAAAATGTTCATCTCGGTGCTAATTGTTCGCTTGAGGAAGTGGAAGCTTACACCGCTTTATTCAAAGAATTATGTGATGTCTTCACTTAGAGTTACAAAGAAATGCCAGGGATCGATCCATCGATCGTTATGAATGAGATAAAAAATTACCCAGGTGTTAAACATGTATGACAAAAACTTCACTCGATTCATCCTAAGAAAACTGCGGCCATAAAGGAAGAATTTGAAAAATTGTTGAAGTCTGGCTTTATTTATCCTATCCCCTTGACAGAATGGGTTTCTAACACCGTTTTGGTCGCTAAAAAACAAGAAACCATTTGTGTCTATGTCGATTATAGGGATATCAACAAGGCTTGTCCAAAATACAATACCCAACACCCTTTATCCACCAAATCATCGATAATTGCGCTGGAAATGTTATATTTTTCTTCATGGATGGCTTCTTAGGGTATAACCATATTGATATTCTACCAGTTTATCAGCATAACACAGCCTTCTTTTTCCCTTGGGGGACGTTCACTTATCGGGAGCTACCCTTTGGTATTAAAAATGTTGGTGCTACTTTCCAGTGGGACATGTCCTATGCTTTCCATGATATCAAACATATTTTGGAACCTTACCTCGATGATTTACCCGCTCATTCGTCTACGCGTCGAGACCACATTGATCATTTACGGGCCATTTTTACTCAATGTCGGTTTTACCATATCAATTTGAACCCTCACAAATGCATCTTCATTGTCGAATCAGGTCAACTCCTTGGATTCGTCGTCTCCAAAGACAGGATTAGGGTGGATCCCTTAAAAGTGAAAGTTATTCTCTCTTTACCCCCTCCCAACAATCTAAACCAACTCCAAAGTTTGCAAGGGAAAGAAAAATTTCTTCGTCGTTTTATATGTAATTATGCCGAAATCACTAAAGGATTTATGAGATTGTTGCAGAAATACACTCCTTTCATATGGGATGAAACTTCTCAACGTTATTTTGATGCTCTTAAGCATGCATTAACCCACACAGCTCTCTTGCATCCTCGAAATTATGCACAAGACTATATCCTTTATTTGGCTGCATCAACTTCCACTATTGCTATGGTGTTAGTTCAAGAGGATCCTAATGGTGATGAACATGTGATCTACTATCTGAGCAAGAGTCTATCTGGTCCCGAGCTCCTATATTCACACGTTGAGAAGTTGGCTCTGGCATTCATCATTTTCGTCCAGAGATTTCGCCATTACATATTGTTACACACTACCACGGTCATTGCAGACTCGAACCCCATGTACCATATCCTTACACATCAAGTCCTTGGGGGAAATAATTCCAAATGGATTGTTATTCTTCAAGAATTTGATCTAGAGTTTTCCAAATCAAAAATTAAAAAATCGTTGGTTTTTGTGGAACTCATCTGCGATCTTCCCTGTGTTGATGAATATATTGAGCCCAGTGATTCTCTTCCTGATGAATCATTGTTCCTCATTAGCACATCAGACCCTTGGTATGGAAATATTCTTCTCTATCTTCAAACCCATCATTTCCAGCCCGATATTTCCCATGACGAACATCGTCATATCCGCCACCATTATAAACGCTACCTTATCATTAGCGACACTTTGTATCGACGTGGTATTGATATTGTCCTACGACATTGTTTAACACACAATAAGGTTGAACATGTTTTGAATGACCATCACCTTGGAGTGTGGCGATCATCTTTCTGGGATGGCTACAACCTAAACAATCTTACGTGTTGGTTAGTTTTGGCCCCCCATCTTCAAATATTGTATCAAGGTTGTCAAATGATGCCCACCCTGTCAATTTTTTCAGAAAAAGGCATGTACCCACCCTGCTCCATTGCATCCCATTATCGTTTCCATTGATTATTTCACTAAATGGGTTGAGGCTATGCCTACATTTCTTAATGATGGTTGCACTACAGAACCCTTTGTTTTTAACCACATCATCACTCTCTTTGGTGTCCCACAAGCCATTGTCATTAATCATGGCTCACATTTTCAGAACCAGATGATGAGTGAGTTGCACGTCAAGTTAGTTTTTCTCCATGAAAAATCATCCCTCGACTATCCCCAAGAAAATTCACAACTTGAAGCTATCAACAAAGTCCTAAATACCATGCTCCAATGCATGATGGGGACAAACAAAACCTCTTGGCACTTGAAACTTTTCTCTGCACTCTGGGCCTACCACACTTCAGTGAAAACTACAACTAGATTCACTCCATTCTAGTTGGTATATGGCGTAGAAGCAGTGTTACCAATCGAGTGTGAGATCCCTTCATTTAAACTCATCATAGAACTCCTACCTCATACCTCTCTTGAAGAGGAACGATTCATGTATTTAACCAAGTTGGACCAAACACATCGCGATGATGCTCGTTAATGAGACGTATCAAAAACGAATGAAGAGTCAATATGAAAAATCCATTCAACCTCATGCTTTTGCAGAAGGAGACTTAGTCCTCGTTTATGACCAAGCTCACGATAAGTTGGGGACAGGGAAGTTAGAACCTTTGTGGCATGGATCGTATATCATAAAACGTGTATTACATAGAGGCGCTTACGAGTTAGTTGACTATGATGGAATATCTATTGGTGAGCCCCGAAACGGGCTTTACCCCAAGAAGTACTATGCATAGAACATCTGGCATGTGTGATTTGTACATTATTGTACTTTATCTTTTGATTTGGTGTGTCTTTTCTCTTGCGTGTACGAGTTTTTCCTTAGTTGCTTATACTTTGTCTTGTGATTGCGTGCGCAGATGACATCTCCCTTTCCCATCTTTGTCAGGTTTGCAGATGGCACTATTTGGCACACCCAGAACATTGCTTCTATAGCTTGGGTCATTTACCACTCTGACGAGTTGGTGAGTTCAAGAGGAATTTTCCTAGGATCGACAACCAATAACGTAGCATAATATAATTCCTTCATCGGACTCTTAATTGAAGCCTCCTCTCTAGGTATATCTCATCTGATTATCAACCTAGATTCTCATCTCATGGTTTGTCATCTTAATCGAGATTATGTCCTTCACAACATTGTCTTACTACGTCTCCACCTATGAGTTCGTCGTCTCGAAATATCACTTGAATTTATATAATATAGACATATACCGAGAGAACCCAACACAACTTTATATTCGTTAGTTGATTATATATTGGATAGGTATCTTGCGCATAAATAAAACATTTCTAAAAATACATGAATCACATGTACACTAAAACATCACATAAGATAAATTGCAACATCAATTGGCACAACAAAACTCGTATATATATAAATGCATGATAGAAAAAGTTTGTTTTAAAATCACATCATCAAAAAGTACATAATAGGGAAAAATTTGGGCCCTCATTCCCATGATATCATCATGAAAGACTAAAAAATATGTTAAGGATCCTAGTCCTCATGTATTACGTTGTGCTCAAAGAAGCACACTACTGCATGAGCCACTCGTCGAAGCAAGTGGTTCAAACTCTTAGTAACTCCTATTGTATGTCTCTACAAATGGAGAGGCATGTCTTGCCTCCTTAGAGGTGGGACACCCATGGTCAGTCCTCGGAGGTTCCTCTAGACCTCCCGAAGTCCTCCCACTGCAACCTTGTGCTCCATTGGTATCTGCACGTTCCCACAACACCCTAGTGTCAGCATCTTCGTTGGACGTGTTGCGCCTCTGTCTACATGATGAAACAAAAACATCTTTAGATCCCTCTTTGTACATATAAAAAACAATACAAAATATAAAATCAAATATATGTGACAAGGTTTAGTTTCGTACCTAACACATCCCACTGAATGCCCTCAGGGAGCACCAAGTCTACACTACCCCAAAAATCTACTCCAGCATATGGAAAATCCTCGATGACAACGAGTTGTCTCCTCCACCAAGCGAAGAAATCAATTGTAAACATAAATGTTGAGGGCTAGTTCCCCAATCTCGGGGACAAACCAGTCCATCTCTCCATCCATGGTTCGGTCGCAGGTCATGCTATCAATGCAACTTGTGGCTGTATCTGGGGTACTTGCTCCAAAAAGAATGAAACTAGGAAAGAGCCATATCAAAATTGCTTGTTCCTACTTGTCCTGCACTTTGAGATCTATTCCTTCACATTCCAAAGGAACCTTGTGCTTTGGTTAAACAATCTGGGCTCTAAATATTGTATAGTGTATGACATCTAATATTTTGAAGCTAGATGAGCAGTGGTACTACCTGCCAATTTGGTAACGATGAATAGAATCGATCTCAATGCCAAATCCCTCACTTCTTTGATTATGATTTTCCCACCGACCAATCGAGATCCTGGTATATAGTGCTCAGCAACATATGCCTCAGTGGGCTGAGGAGTTGCCCGATGTTCGAAAAAAAGGATAGGATCCCCTCTCTTCGAGAGTCCAGTCAAAAATTACACATCGTCAAGCTCAATCACGAGCATATGTGGCCCAATGTGAAATGCTTGTTCAGCATCATCCCACAGTCTGATCAGGTACTCAAGCAATAGTACCTATTTTCTCATATTTTGAAGTTTAAAGTATGTGAGTAGACCACAATTTCACAAAGCGGCCCTTGCTTAAGGGATTTTCAAACCGGAGATGTCGTCGAACTAGTGTTTGCATTCCTTCCATTCAATCATGGCTATATGATCCATGCAATCTAAAAATATAACCAATTAAACATATTTATTCAAATTTTTATGGAAAAACATTATGTCTTTCTAGCCCAAAATGCAACAAAAATTTTGGTTTTGTGCCAACGCTCCCTTAATTCTGCCCATAGAGCCCTAGCGCTCCCTAGGCATGTGCATCAGGGTGTTGATATCTCAATATTCACTCCCCTCATCCCTTTGAGGGAGCGTTGATCTAGTTTGGCGCCTAGAGCTTCCTAAGGAGCCTAGAACACCCTAAATATGAGCTAAAACACAAAATTAAACCATGAAAAAATATTGGAAAGGAAAGGTGACCAACCTAGTCCAGACGGAATTGAAAATGGTTGATCGCAGCTCCCATACTCACAGCTCGAAAATCGCCCTCCAAAGGTGGAAAATTCCAAAGCTAGAAGAATTTGGTAAAAATCAATTGGTAAATGAAATTCTTAACCTATTTTACTATTTGTTAGGGTTGATTTTTTATATTTCTCACTAATATAAAGTTTTTTTTTGGTTTTTTTAATCTTTTTGAGTCGCTAATGCTCTGGGCCCAAAATTTCCTATATTTGCAGGTTTTTAAGCAATATATTTTCAACGACCTTGTAACAGTGATGAGCACAATCTTTGTTCTTTATCGTGCTCAAAAAAACATGAGAACGTAACCGAGTAGACTTTTATCACTTTTTCGGACTCATAAAGGTTACACGAAAAAGGAACCCCTAGAGTCTCCTTTAAGATATTTTCAGACTCTTTAAACATGAAAATATTGTTGAGTGATCTTTCTTCCTTTCACACTCATTTTTAAAAGGTTTTGAAAGGGAATCTCTTGAGTAGTAGTTTATCTCTTTTTCGGCCTTCGAAGATTAAAATTACGAAAAAGGACAACCCTAGAGTTTCCTTTAAGTTCTTTTCAGACTCTCTAAACATGAAAACCCACTGAGTTTTCCTTCTCTGGACTCACTAAAATCACACATTGAATGGCCCATATGGGACCAAACCCTTACTTCTTATAGTTCGTTAAACAAAGGAAGAGGGACTTACCGAAGGTGAGTTATATCGAGCATGTGCTATCCTCCTCGAGCTCGTAAAAACAAAAAGAGGTACTTGTCTATATAGATGGGGGAAAAATTTAAGGAAGTAAGCCAAGTTATCTTTTAGAATTGTCACAAGTCACTCTTGCATTCGCCCTTGAACATAGCACATTGTTTCCATCTGCATTTTGAATACTTGGATAATCTATTGAACCTTTGCACTGAACCAATCCTATGAATCTTTCCACTCCTTTGGGTCACCCAATGAATGTCACAACATCCGTTGCATTATGTTTTGGTCCCTGTTACATCTATGTTGTCAAGTCATGTTGTGCCTCAGTGCTCAAGGGAAGTATCTGCCTCGAGATTAAACCATCACAAATTTCTAGTTTCAATACCTGTGTCAGTCCATACTCATTCGATTTACCATTTTACATATCTATGTTAGTTTTGTTTCAATGATGGGGGGTATGTCAAGGCCCTCCTTCAACAAGTCTTTTTCCTGTCAACTTCAACACATCATCTAGGAATGAGAATTAGAAACCAATTAGTACCTTGGGACTTGCATGCCTCAATGGTAGGCCTCCTCGCCTCCAACAGTGGGTTTACATCATTGACCTCTGATCGGATGATTCCATTAATGTTCGACTTCATCTCATTTATTCACATTCGTTGGATTGTAATAGAGTAACTTGGGATTCATTGACATCATTGGTGATTTCCCTCGCACTTTTTAATGGTTTACCTCAATGACCAGTAATCAAGTGGTTTCTACCATGTTAGACATCAAAACATCTATTCATGTGGCTAGATTCATACCACATCGGGATTGGGATGAAGACCCCGGGTTGAGCATTCACTCTATTAACTACTTTCCCCAGGTTGTGAAGGAGATATTTTGAGCATGTTGATATACTATCACATAGATCCACATTGTATTGGTTCGTGGCTATGTTTTATCATCTTGTAGATCCACTCTGTATTTCTCGTGGCTACGATCAGTTCATGTCATGGTGGTATAGATCCACATTGTATCCTTGGTGTATATACCTACAATACCCCAAGGACGTGCCCCAGTTATATTATGAATTGTAATCATGTTTATGAATTGTAATCATGCTTTGTAGGCTGGTGAGCCGAGTGTTGATAAGTTGGTGGGATTATGTGTTTATTAGGTCGGAGAGCCTAAGTGTTAAAGGCCAAGAGCATGTTTTTGTATATGTAATTATGTAGAACATTAATAAAGATTAAACATCATTGCATTCAGACCGACCACGAAGAAAGAGTGATGGGGGACTAAGCTTCCACAGGGTGGGTAAGGGAAAAGGGGTTGAAAGGTTGGAAAGAGGGGCTAAGCTTAGGGGCTTAAGTCCTTGAGAATAACAATTTATTATTATTCCAAAGTTGTGTGACAAACATGTTTTTATCCTAATTCCTGGGAGAGGCAATGCATGCAGCTCCAACATGTGCAAAAAGGGAATGCATGCAGCTCCAAGAAGACAAGTTTTGACCTAGACGCATGCAGTTAAGAGTTGAAGCATCAGTTGAGTTGGGGGTGGGTTCTTCCAGTTTCTCAATCCTCCATCTGAAATCCTGAGACCTATGTGATCAACCTCTACATTTTTCTTACCCTGCACCTTGAAACCAGTGGGAAAAACCCATGGACTGATCCTCCGTCTAAACCTGTTTTGCCTCTGCATGGAACCTCGACATAACCACACATTCCTGAAAACCAAAATCATGAAGTCGACCAGTGTATTTCTGTGAATTATGTCTGGTCTCTACGTTTGGCCTCCATCATCGACCTTTGCATAATTTTCTTGTCACATATCCTGAAACGCAAAATCCGTGAGCCGTTTTGTGTCTTCTGAGGAACCTGACACCTAGGTAATCACCTTAGTTGTGTTATGTTTTAGCATGGGTTGTTTCCGCTTGAGGTGCTATATCCATCTTCTCGAGGGTGGAGCTGAGCGTGATGAGCAGCGTGGTATAAGGCTAGGAGGTTCGTGGAAGGTCTTCACGTAGTTGGTGGATTTACTCCAGTTCCAAAGATAAGTATCATTATGTGTTTAACTTCAATTAAAATGCATTTTTGTGATGCTTGTATGTTTTCATGTATTCCGTTGAATGTATGAATTACTGTTAATTCCATTAATTCTGTATGTGAGCAGTAATTATGTGTTTACTCTGTATTGTTTGGTTAAATATTCATTAAATATGCATGTTATATAT
>ML777453.1:2054504-2084575 GCA_009831015.1 Picea engelmannii | reverse complement strand
TGGCAGTGGATTTGATGGTTGGGGATGTTACAATACCCTTAGTCAGTATCATCATGGATCCGTAGTGTATTTATTAGTGGCCATACCTTGAGTTATTTATTATTCAAGCATAGGTATGCCTATCTTAGGTTTGAAACACATGATAATTTTTATTTGATGGTTGTTTGCAACTCCTTCTAGGTTCTCCGAATCCATACCCTTGCTTTGAAAATCTACAAAGTGCTTTAGTCATCAGCTTTTGTCTTCTGACTTCACACTTTGGGGGGGAATTTGTTACACGTAAAAATTCCTCACTTCGATAATTTCCCATTATCATTGTCGCAAGTGTCGCACTTTTGTCTCAAGTTTCGTAAATATCGTATTTTCCTTCTACATATGTCGCATTGCGAATGAAACCATAGGGACACTTGATACATCCTCTAAGACATGTTAGAAGAGGAAAACACATCATTTGGCAAGCTTAGAAAAATAATTTTCCTTGAGAAATGGTCATCTTAACGGCTCCTTGTCCACCTAGTAGGGAATGTTGCAGTGCTCTGCTGCCAGTTTTGAGGGAGGGTCGATTGGCTGAGAGAATCATGGGAAGAAATCCCCCTTATCTCTAAGGATAGCTAGAAATGATCCGAGTTGGTTTGGCTCGAATCCAAGCTTTAGGTTGATTCTAAGGGAGATGCCATAACTGATGGAGTCATATCCTCAACTTATTCCAAAGATAACTAAGGTGGTTGAGCCTCTCAAAACCTATAAAAGGAGGCATTCTCATGGTGAGAAGGAGGAGAATATCAGCAAAAAGTATTGTCATTCTAATCATGGATATTTCGAGCAAGGGGTTGGACAAGGAGGACTTGGAGAAGTTGTTGCAACTGCATCTACAGATTGTAAGTGCCTTGTAATATTCTCATTAATATATGCTTGGCCTATTTCCTTCAAGTTTGTGTATGATTGCATATGCTTGTCTTTTGTTGATAAATTTATTTTAAAATAATCTAGGTAGAATAAGAAGCATGCATTGTCCTCACTGTCTATTAGATTGCAGATATCATTAAGGAGCTTGAAGATCAAGTTCATTATGGACTAAGCAAAGACAAGCTTTAGAAAAAGGTACATCATACTTTCTTCATCTTTTCCCTTTGACTAGTTTAACTACATTTAAAGGAATGTTAGTGTCCAATGTTAGCATATTTTTGTCCGCAGGGGAATTTTCCTACAACAACAGTGATACACAATTTCTATTAATGAGAAAAATGTACAAAATTTTAAAAATACAAAGTGATTGAACTTGCTAGAATGGCGGCAACTTATCTCTAAGAAGAGATGTGACAAATATGCTCATTCACAAGAATATAATTATGATTACAATGACGCCCCAGATTCCTTTTTAACATAATGAAAATCAGAAACCCTAACCCCAGAAGATGAAAGGCCAAAAGGTTTGAGGACCCCGATGGGGGTAGTTGATACCTCAACTTCTCGAGGGTGTAACGTTTGCATGTGATCTCTATTTGTGGTGCACGATAGCTCGTTGGAAATGTATCAATGGAGATACTCATTTTTGGGGCTCAATGAAATCATTTGGATATCATTGAGGTGTCCTATCGTGAAAAACCGTCGTTTAGGCCCTCAAAATGGCCTCGAAAGTTTGGGACCCGAAAAAACTGCTAAAAATAGTAAGTTGCCAAAAAACAGTTTTTATCTAGTTGGAATAGGTGGGTGGCCACCAAGATCCTCCTATATCACTTCATGAGCCTCATAAAATATCATAGCCTTTTCATGGTCAAATACACATATGCGCAGTATTTCATCAGTGCCAAGCCTGTATAGGTGCCCAACGATCAGTTGATAATCGGCACTGCAGGTCACCAATTGTTGGTGTTATGTCAGGTCATTTGATGCTTAACCTATTGTGAGGTACGTTTTAATGTCAACAATTTGATCGAGTGCAACCTCTACTTTGAAGAGTTTCCTATCGGGAAGCTCATCATTCAAGTTGTGAGCGACTTCCCTAGAATTGATCCTCAAAAGATTATATGCTCCCACATTGTGTTTTCCTAGTTTTATGACTACCTTGAACTCAAATTATTGGAAGAGAAGTAGCCATCGACATATTCTCTCCCCCAACACTAGCTTATTGACCAAAAATTTGATCGTCCAATGGTCAGTAAAAAATTTGAAGGGGGTGCCCAATAAGTAGTGTCAAAATTTCTACAAGGCATATACCATAGCTAGACCCTCACGCTCTGTCATGGTATAATTATTTTTATATTCTGATAATTTTCCAGCTAGTAGAGTAAATGGGGTGATCAATGTTCCCCTCGATGGGTTGTGCAAGTAAGACACCTAGTGCAATGGATGATTCATTCGCATGGATGTGGAATATCTTTGTCCAATCTGGAAACACCAGTATCGATGCAGTTAACAACTTTTACTTCAATGTATCCTAGGCCTCATGACATTCCTATGTCCAAATATACTTTGTATCTTTGTGCAATATATTTTCTAATGATGCACCAACGTTGGTGTAACTCTGGATGAACCATCTATACTACCCTATGTGTCGCAACATGGAGAATATTTCTCTGACTGATGTGAGAGCCAGCATATCCAATATTGCAACAATATTTTCCTGAGCACTAAAAAACCTTCCTTGCATACCACATGTCCGAGCAGCGTCCCGAGCTAGCGATGGAGGATGAAATATTTAATTCTTAGGGGTGCATCCCTCTACACTGGTATTTTCATGTTGAAATTGAATGTCATGTAGAACTGTTGGCTAACGCTTACCTAGTCTCTAGTTTTCCTTCTTGTTTCCTCTTGGATGTACTAGCTTCTAGGTACCATGTCCATGGTATGGACAAACCTATGGACCCATTGTGTGTGAGGAATATGCTTGGTTATTCAACACCTCTCACAAATTCAAATATGATCCTAAGGATCCTTAGTGCCCTTATATCGATTTATTATTTCAAATTTGGTTGTGGACTGGAACCTAACCTTTATAAATTTGACCACCTGTACCCATTCTTGTATATCTCCACAATGGGTTTCCCAACAGTGTGCATGTGTTCCTTTGATGACCACATTAATACGTTGTATTCATATTAGTATGTAAGTTATAACCCTCATTGTACCCTTTCATTGTGATTGTACCCTTTGTCTCCTATATATATATATATATATATATATATATATATATATATATATACATATCATTCTCAAGGCATTGGTTCATAACATTTTCTAGTGATTTTAAGATCTTTTTATGTGGTTAGCAAGCTTGTTTTTTATATTTTTTTAGAGAAGTGTTACGATGTCTTTAAATAACATAGGATCTGTCATGAAGTAGGTAAAACTGAGGTTGGGGAAGAATACATGCAGAAAATACACATGGTTTCACATGGTTACTAGAAACACATTGTTTCATCTATTGAAAACCCTTGTAACCCTTGTTGGTACCCCTTCGAGTAGTATCGCATTAGTCAGCACCTATATATGGAATATCAATTCCATGTACCTTTGGGTATATAGGAAGTCCCCTAGGTATACCTAAAACCAACCTTAGATAAGCTATTCAGTTGTCTTGTTTTTATAGTGTGTCGAGAAGAGCACTCGAGGAGACCACTCTCTAGTACCTGGGTAGTCAGGTAGTACGACTAAGGGAATGGTTGAGCCTCCTTAATTTTTTCTCTCATATATTGTTCAAGGCATCAGTTCATAACATTTGGTATCAGAGCATCAAAATCTGAAAATAAAAATAAAAATAAAAAAAACAGATTTTGAATCATTATATTTTATGATATATTACTTGTGGAAGTTAGGGTTTTTGCACAAGTTATTTTCTAGTGATTTTAAGATCTTTTTATGTGGTTAGCAAGCTTATTTTTTATATTTTTTTAGAGACGTGTTACGATGTCTTTAAATAACATAGGATCTGTCATGAAGCAGGTAAAACAGAGGTTGGGGAAGAATACATGTAGAAAATACACATGGTTTCACATGGTTACTAGAAACACATTGTTTCATCTCTTGAAAACCCTTGTAACCCTTGTTGGTACCCCTTCGAGTAGTATCACATTAGTCAGCACCTATATATGGAATATCACTTCCATGTACCTTTGGGTATATAGGAAGTCCCCTAGGTATACCCGAAACCAACCTTAGATAAGCTATTCGGTCATCTTGTTTTTATAGTGCATCGAGAAGAGCACTCGAGGAGACCACTCTCTAGTACCTGGGTAGTCAGGTAGTACGACTAAGGGAACGGTTGAGCCTCCTTAATTAGTGCTATCATATATTGGTCCAGGTACTATTGTTGGAACCTACATGTATATCAAAGAGATATAACACTTAACACTCCCTTGTCCTTAAGACCCAATAACCTTTTTCCATGGCTCCAAAGAAAGATCCAAACATTATTTCACCAATGAAACCACCAGAAAGATCCTCCATGACTAGTGAAGAAAATGAGGAAATACAAAACTATCTATCCAAATTGGAAAATCAAATCATTAATCGAATGATAGGTCGATGAAAAAGGTTGATTTTATAAATACTCAAATAGAAATGGGATGAAATATGGACGAAAATAAGTAATCGATGGAAAGAAAAATGGAAAAAATGAGGGATCATGGATCCTGAAGCTCGGGTAATGCAAAAGAGAATGGTCTCAATGGAAGATCCATAATATCCCAGATGGGGATCTAGTCACTTGTCTTCTGAGCACAAACCCGACAGTATTCCTCGATATAACTCATGATCGAACGATCATCTCTGCCTGGTGCATAACCCACTTGCCATGGTACACCTCACCGGGATAAACTAGTGTAAAGGTACATGTCATCCATGTCTAGATGTAGGACCTTCCCCTGGATAATGAAGTAATAATGTTCAAACTCCCAGTATCGGACCAATTGGTATAGTAACAACTCATGGGAGCCTAACATTGGGCAGCAGAAGAACTTCAGGAGCCCACACTACTTGAGAGCCACCAAGTTCATATCTTCCCCTTGAGCAGCATAATCATATGCTTCATGCATCCTTTCCTTCCATTCAATCATTTTCACCTCGTTGCTTGCATATAGAATAAAATAAATACAACAACACATCAACACAAAATTTCCTGAAGATTATACATGTTGGGAAAAACCCTTGTTGAAAGGCACTCGGTCGGCCTGCCCAAGAAATATCTCTTGGACATCATTGGACGCTCTCAGAGCATCATGTGAGGCCCCGCTAAATTCCATTAGCGCATTCAACAAGGCCCCGCATGAAGTCCATGAGGTTTCACGCAAGGCCCCTCTACCATAGGCTCATTCAAGCCCTCCATATTCCCCTAGGCCATGTATTTTCTACCAAAATCCACACAAAAACTCTAAGGAAATGTGCAGAGAGGGGATTTCTATTACTTACCTGGATCATACTAGATAAATGCTTGAAGAAACTTAAACACCGAGCTCCCAACCTTCTCTTGGATGAGGGATTCCTCCTCAAATCTCTCAAGACTCCTCTCTTGCAAAGTGAAGAATGAGTTTTGTCCAAGGTGAGTTTTCCTTTTATAACCTTTTTGTGGCAACAAAAAATTATTTTTTCACCATGAGACACAAAAGTGGGTTTTTATTTTTATATGAGCTCATTTTATTTCTATGCCATTTTTACTTTAATTGACCTTGGAGTCTAGCTTAAATGTCCTTAACATTATTATAAGGACTTTTTTACGAGGGTGGTGACATCCCCTAAACTTGAGGTACATGTTTCTCAATTGGCAATTAGGTATAGGTTTTTCCTTACATTATTAACCGTCCATACCGTCAATGTTATGCCTTAGGTTTGAACTCGACCATTCGCAACCTTAGCCACTACTTATGCATGGTGTTACCAGTTCGGTGGTCCCTACCCTTCATGGGCACCATAGTTAGCACCTGGATTACCATCTAGTGCCCATGCTGCATTTTCCCATAGGAAGTTGTGCCTACCCTTCACTACATCCCGTGGGAGTTCCCGAAAACTATTTTATGTTGCTTAATGGTTGTCTATGCATTTGTTTCTCATGTCATGCTTCTCATCATTGGGTTGTTGTTTGCCCATATCCTTCTTTCTGTTATGCAATAGTCTTGACCATCTACCTCTTACATTATTTGGCCTTTGTTTTGCATCCACCTACCCAGGGAGAGAACAACTTCTAAGAGTGGATATCACTTACGAGTACCATTTGCATTCCTAATTGCTTAGGTCAATTCCATGCACTTGGAACATAGGAGCATATTGTTAAGCCACATGTTCTATACCACTGAGTATACTTTAATATCTCTTTCATACTCATAAAAGGACACGAAAAAGGTATCAATCTTACTTGTGTCATTATTTCATGATCATTAAACCATGAAGGAGATGAAAAATACAAAAAAAAAAAAAAGAGTGGGGGTTTTTCACCATGGGTCTACACTCAAAATGGCAGCATTAGTCGATTCACCCTTGAACATGGCACCTATTTGAGTCCTCATCATACAGTTGGGTTTAATTTTCCTAGGAGTTGTCCCCGCAATATGAGTTGTAGATACTCCTCTGGTTGGTTACTCTTCCAGTCATCATGGAGAATGCTTCAATGCCTCCTACGTTGTTGCACTATATCCCTCCAACTCTTGTGTATTGCTACCAAGTCACCATTGTGTTGAGTTATATGTTCAAGGGAATTTTATGCCTGACTCGACCATTTGTTATTTTGTTTGAATTTTCGAGTTGGCCATCCCTGTGTCAGTTGTACTTTGTGATATTCTCTCTTCATAGCATTTATCGGTGTATTTTTTTTGTTTATCGATGGAGGGTACATCAAGGCCCTCCTTCAATTGATCTCTTCCAATTGACTTTAGCACATTATCTAGGAGAGGGATCTAGAAACCAACTAGTACCTTGGACCTTGCAGTCCTCAGTTGCAGGCCTCCTCATGATCGACAGTGGGTTTTCATCATTGACTCCTAATCGATTGATTCTATGAGTGTTCAACACCAGATCCTTTATTCACACTTGTTAGATTCTACTAGGTACCTTGGGGTCCATATTTCTCATCAATGGGTCCCCTCATGTATGTTAATGATATACATCAATGACTAGTAATCAAAGGGTTTCTACCATGCTCGACATCAACTCAATTATTTTCATGTCGTAGATTTGTACCATTAGGGATTGGGGTGAATACCTTGGGTTTTGGACCACATCATTCTTTTACACCATCCCCTCCCAAGTTGTGATGGAGTATACCACTTGTATATGAAGACTTCAAGGGCACCCTCCTCAATGCTCATTGTCTTCCTGACATTTATATGTTATGTCATAGATCCACATTGTATCTACTAGTGGCTATGATTATGTTCCTGACATAGATCCACATTGTATTTGTTGGTGGCTATGATTGAGTTCACTAAGTAGATCCACATTGTATTGTCTCATGGATATGATCTTATTGATTACATGGATCCACTGAGTATTCTTTTGTGGCCATGGTCTAGCATTTCATATCATGGATCCGTTGTGTATTGTTTGGAAGCCATGCTCATTCAGGAACTGAGTATGTCTACCTAGTGGATTGGTCTATAAATGATCTCATCCTTGGTGTTTGATTGTAGGACTTCTTTGGTTTCTGAACTTCCTTTTCTCTCTCCTCACACTACCTCACATGGACCTTATTGTAATGAATTTTGGCCATACACTCCCTTTCTAACCTCACACATTAGGAGGAATATGTTACAGACTTCATTTCCACCCTATAGGCCAGAGAGGAATCCATCAGAGGATAGAATCCCTAATACATATTTTTCCTAAGGTTTAAACCTTTTGGACAATTTTTGGAGGCCCTCATGTGACACCTAGTGGAAAACAAGAGAGGCCCTCGCTAGACACTAGTGGCCCAACAAGCGAGGCATTTTCAGACTTCTCGATTTGAGGAGTTACGAGGTGATGGGTGAGGGATGACTTGGATATTTTTGTCAAAGTACCAATAAATCACATCATTTGAGTCTCTATTGGTCTCTTCAAGATCTAGAAGCCTCTCCCAAGCCTCCTCCAAGAGATATATAACAAAGGAAAGCCTTGGGAAAGATAAGGAAGAATTGAATAGTATTGTTATGTTGTCCAACTGCAAAGGTATCCATCATCACATCCTGGAGTGAATGAGCCTATCCTAACCAAGAAGCTGAAAGGAGAGGCAAGGATCAAGGAGGCTAAAGGAGGATGCATCTTCATCAAGTTGAGGTATGAATTCACATGTATTTTCTATGTTTCATTAATAGATCAATTGGTTTTCCATGAATGTTTTCCTTTGGTGCATAAATATTCAGATATGGTTTATATTTTTATACATCATATTAGATCGAAGCTAGAACTAGGATTATAACACTAGAAAGAGAAGTAGAATGGTGTTGTTTTGTCTTTGGTGTGCAGGAAGAAGGTTGTAGAAGCTGAAGATGGAACCTCAAAACTGCAGCAGCAAGGATACACTAAGGACAACCTTCATGAAAAGGTATGGCATTCTCGCATTTCTTTGCGTAATGATATTATTGATTGTTTCTAGGAGAACCATAAGAAATCTATCCCATTCCTATCTATGATTTCGAGGCCAATCCTAGGGAGATCTTATCGATTATTCAACAAGATCATTGTGAGAAACAAATCCCATAATAATGGTGTGTCGGAATATATCATTTGGCAACATTGAGGATATGTTTAAGTTTAAAGAATTCAAAGCATATATTGCATTAATTTTTGGGGTGAATCTATTGGTTCAAGGTTTGTGTTTACCTTTTCCTAATCAGAGATAATCAATGCCCAAGTAATCATTTCTACCTCAATATATAGCTGACAACATTTCTAGAATCAACAACCGAATTTTAGTACATCTAGTGCCAATGTTACTCATTCCATAGAAATTCATCATGGAGGGAATGATGGTGAAGATGTTAAAAGAATGTGAATGGGTAGTGATGAAGTGAGAAATAAAGAAATGTGGGACATCGGTGGAAGGGATAGAAAAGTTTGAAGTCGATATATTGGGGTCAAAGGTGGAGGTATTGATGACAACAAGAACCATAAGGTTTGGATAGAGTTGCATCGAAGGGGGGGGAAGTGAAGGGAAAAGATGGAATGTAATCGATCATTTTCGTAGGTGTCATGTTCCAATTGTGTGGGAGCTCATGGATGAAGATTTCAAAATAATTGAGGTGACTTTCAACCTCACATTCTCATTGGATTTGGGATCGATTATCCAAGAGGGGATGTGAATGGGAGTCGGTTTCCTAAACTGGATATTGGGAGCTATGCAACAATTCTATGCCATTAAACCTTCTCTCTACTTTAGATTGAAGAAATTTAGCACATACGAAAACCATAAGTCTCCAGGAAATAATGTTATGATGACTCCCTTGATCCATGCCAATGGTTCTCGACTCCCTTACTCCATGCTAATGGTTCCTGATATGGACACCTAGGATTAGATTCATGGTCGTTGAATGGATCTTAGGACCCTAGATGAGCTAAAAAGAAAAATAAAAATACACGATTATAAGAATGGAATGCCTTACAATGTAATAAAATGTAAATCGTAGTGCACTATGTTGGGATTATCTCTTGTTTAGTGGTTAAATACCTAGGGTCCATTAAGATTTTACCAACAAAACCCCATAGGCACTGACATATTCAATATCCATTCAAAGACCGAAGAAGGTCTCGCCCGAGACGATATGAGAATCACAAAGACCATTAGTCTCGTGTGGGATGAGAAGGTACAAAACATACAAGAAACCTCCAAAGATGACCCATTCATAGCTTATTGACATATTACCATATATAATAACATAAACAGATATACATCCACACCATAACACATGGAATGCAAAGAGAGAAAGGTGTTCATTTTTCATTCATTTAGTTCAAAAACATCCAAATACAATTTCATGCACAAAGGTCAAAGTCTACTCGGAATGTATCAAAAGTCAATTAGAACAAAGATGCGTTATGCACTAAGATTATTCTATTCATCTATTCCCATCCACTATCTCTGAACAACAAACTTACACAAAACTTGTTACAAAACTGAACTTGGAAACTCTAACTCCATTCTAACTTACTCTCCCTTACAATAATGAACTCTCTCCTTAATAAAAAAATCCCAAATCATTACATATCCACATGCATCCCCCCATATATTTCGTGGATCATAGACATCATAACTATTTTCCAACTCATCCATAACCTCAACCATTATTAGTTGGGTTGTTACAAAATCAGTTACAATGATTCTTGAAAGATACGATCGGATTATGTTTGCATGCACTGTCTTTTATGATCTTGCACATGGTACAAAAATGGGTTGGTGCGCATAGGACAAACTCGGGTTGGCACATGCAATACAAAATGGGTTTGGTGCATGCAGATAATTCTTGGTTGATGCAAACTCTGAACCTTGGTGTTGCTCCATGCATAAGTTTCAACATGCATACATTACTTACTTGTGGTGTGCTCACAATATTCAAATCTTAGGTGCTAACATTCCACCAACACTATTAGTTGGCTCGTCATTGAGCCAATGACATAGTTTCATTGATTTCTCATAGGTGAATTTGCTAGGTCCACTAGTTAGACCTCTTGGGATGTGTACCCCTACTCCTACTTAGGTAAAATCTATTGAAACAGGTGGTTGGTGTCGTCATGCACTAGAATTAGAATGAGTTGAGGAGCCCTTGGAGCTTAGATGTGAATGAGACTCTCCACCTCTAGGATCTCAACCTCTTGTTCATCGATCTCTGTATAGACAAGTGAAGGATAGATGTATTTTAGTATGTATTCTAGACCGTTCAACATTATATTGTCCAAGGTCTTCCTTCATAACTTAGCAAGATCACCCCATCACCTTTCAAGGCTCGACCTAGGGTGATGGATTCATCATGCATGACCATCATATTCTTCCATGCTCTCAAATTTGTTTGTAGTGGGGAAGATGTATACAACTACAACCGATAGAGGAGGTAGTTCGTAGAGTTGGACTATCAATGTCAGTAAAGATGTGGATCCATGACGGTAGGATCATTGGCTCTCTATCCTTGGGCATTGGGGTGTCCATTGCATAAGCTTAGAAGCATATTTCAAAGAACTATTTGGTGATGGGGTTCATACAGTTGGCGAGCTATAAGCTAGGTACCCTACCCAATAGTCAAACTTGAATATGCAATTCTCATGAAGATGGAATAGTAGGTCATTGAGACACCTCTCTAGAGTGTAGGCTGTGAAGTATCACTTGCCTATTGAAAGGGGCCATGGGGTAGGGGAATTTTCCACAGAACTAGAATTCTTGATACAGGTCAGGTTGGTGGCTGAAATACCTCAATGACTAATCAAGCTATAATTGTTAGTGAGACTATATGTGGATGATCATTGACTCTTTGTCAATTAAATGGTGCTAGTATGGGGAAGTATAAATAACTATCATTGAATCTTCCCGTGTGATGAATTACATTGTTGGGCCAAGGCTTGGGTGTGTCATTTATAAGTGTAGTAATGATGATGCCTAATTCACTTAGTGTGTGAATAATTTGTACTCTTCATCAAATTGTACCATTGTACCACTGAAGTGGTTGTTGGGACATGTCACCATAACTGTATGGGACCCTTAGTTTTGTGTGACCTGGCCAAATATCATTGCCTAAACTTTCTCTCTTGTTAACTTCCCTGTATTGGGTACTTTACGTGTGTGAGCATGTTGTTCAGACATGTAGTCGGTACATTTGTCCTGATTTCACACAAATGAACAAATTCCTAAAACATTTTGATGAGGAACCCTATCATGTCTTCCTTTATTACCTATTATTGTCCTATCTTATGCATAATTATAACTGCTTTCCTACCTAGCTACCTAATCCCTAATCTATGCTAACCCTGTCAACTATGGGTGTTAATATGCCACATGCGACTCCTACGGGCCATAGCAGACCTTGAATATGCTTCCATTAATGAGTCCTTTGAGGGGATAACCTTGCAATGTTTCAATCTTGTCTACCCTTTCTTCATTGATGTATACCAAGTGAAATGGCCCTAATCAGTGCATGCACAACTTGCCAAGGTGCTTGAGAAATTTATTGTCATATAATAATACCAAAGAACCGGGTTGTAGAATTTTGTACCGAATGTTGTGGTCCGTCCATCCCTTTTGTATTTTATTTTCAACCAATTGGCTATGACCCACCATGAGGCCATCCTCTTTTAGTTCCATAATTTCATCCAACCACTTCTAAAGGGATTGATCATCGAACATCTATGTGGCAAGGGAAATTAACAAACTTAAGATGAAAAACTTCAAGGGAATGACAACCTCTTTTCCATAGACTAACCTGAAGGGTGTATGCTTTGTCAATTGTTTACAACTTGTTTTATAGGCCCATAGTATAGTTGAAATACTTTGATCCTAGTTGTCACATTGCACCTTACAAACCTTGGTTAATGCATGATCTAGTATCTTATTGAATGCTTCAACTATATTATTAGCTTGTGGGTGATAGGGGGTACTCTTTTGGTGATGAATCATAAATTCTCGAGTGAGTGTGTGGATAGTGTCATTCAATAAGTGTGCACCTTGATCGCTCATTAACACTTTTGGAAAGCCAAACCTTATGATTACATTCTCAAAGTTGAAGCATACGGTCGCATTTGTAGTACAGTATTTCACTAACGTAGATTTCGACTAGCGTGTCAAATAGTCTATGGTAGTGATAATGTATTGTGCACCTATATGGGACGCTAGGGGACTGAATGGTCCTATGAAGTTAATATCCCACTTGTCGAACAATTATACCATTGTGACTAGGAATATCAATAATTCATCTCGTCATCAAGGTTTGTTAATCTGCTAGCAAACATCCAATCATTTTCAATGCTCCTTAACATCTACAAATACTAATGGTCACCATAATCTTTCGTGTAATAATTTGTGCATCATTGCTTTATTGGCATTGTCTCCCTTTGCAATGCCTTCATGAGCCTCATAAAAAATCGTGGCCTTTTCATGGTCTAATACACATATGTGAAGGATTTCATCAGTGCCAAGCTTGTATAGGTTCCCGACGATCAGTTGATAATCGACACTGCAGATCACCAATTGTTGGCATTGTGTCGTGTTAAATTCATTTGAAACTTAACATGTTGTGAGGTACATTGAAATCTCGACAGTTTTATCAAGTACGACCTCTACTTTGAAGATTTTCATGTCAAGAATCTCATCACCTAAGATGTGACCGACTTCCCTAGACTCGACCATCAAAATATGATATAGTCCCACATGGTGTTTTCCTGGTTTTATGACTACCTAGAACTCAAATTTTTGGAAGAGCACTAGCCATCGACATATTCTCTCCCCTAATACTAGATTATTGACCAAATATTTGAGCATCGAATGGTCAGTAAAAAATTTGAAAGGGGTGCCATTAAGTAGTGTCGGAATTTATGCATGGCATATACCATAGCCAGACCCTCACACTCTGTCATGGTATAATTATTTTTATATTCTGATCATTTTCGGCTAGTAGAGAAAATGGGGTGATCAATGTTCCCCTCATTTGGTTACACGAGTATGACACCTAGTGCAATGTATGATATGTCCACATAGACGTGGAATATTTTTGTCCAATCTGGAAACACCAGTATCAATGCAGTTACCAACTTTCCTTTCAATGTATCCAAAGCCTCATGACATTCATGTGTCCAAATATACTTTGTGTCTTTGCGCAATATTTTTTCTAACGATGCACCAACCTTGGCGTAACTCTAGATGAACCATTTATAATACCTTGTGTGTCCCAACATGGAGCATAGTTCTCTGACTAATATGAGAGGTACCATATCCAATATTGCAACAATATTTTCCTGAGCACCAACAACCCTTCCTGTCATACCACATGTCTAAGAAGCATCTCGAGCTAGCGATGGAATATGAAATCATTAATTCTTAGGATTTCATCCCTCTACACTGGTATTTTCATGTTGAAATTGAACATGATGCAGAACTATTGGCTAACGCTTACCTAGTCTCTAGTTTTCCTTCTTGTTTCCTCTTGGGCATACTAGCTTCTTGGTATCATTTTCATGGTATGGACAAACCTATGGACTCATTGTGTGTGAGGAATATGCTTGGCTATCCAACACCTCTCGCAAAATAAAATATGCTCCTCGGGATCCTCAGTGCCCTTATATCAATTTATCAGTCCAAATTCAGTTGTGGACTAGAACCTGACCTTTATAAATTTGACCACTTGCACCCATTCTTGTATATCTCCACAATGGGTTTCCCACCAGTGTGCATGTGTTCCTTTGACGACCACATTAATAACTTGTATCCTTTGGTTTTCAAAAACTAATTATTCCATCTATGCTAAAAATGTGTCAATTGTCCATGTACCATCAAATCTTGGAACATCACATATCTTAATCCCTAGACAAAGCCCCATGTTATGTATAAAGCCCCTTATTAAGCCATGTTTATTGAATTATTACATTTCTAGTGTTATATTTGTATGTAAGTTAGAAATCTTCATTTTTCCCTTTAATTGTAATTGTACCCTTTGTCTACTATCTATATATATATATATATATATATATATATATATATATATATATATATATATATATATATATATATATATATATATATATATATATATATACCAAGGAGACCTAGTCTTAGAATCATATTATCTCATCTTGTCGTGTCTTGTCTTGTGAATTGGATATATTGTAAAAGGAGGTTTTCCCCTCAAAGTGGATTGTATTCAATGAATTTTTATCATTCTCAAGGCATTGGTTCATAACATTTGGTATCAGAGCATCAAAATCTAAAAATAAAAATAAAAAATGATTTTGAATCATTATATTTTATGATATATTGCTTGTGGAAGTTATGATTTTTGCACAAGTTATTTTCTATTGATTTTAAGATCTTTTTTATGTGGTTAGCAAGCTCGTTTTTTTTTTTTTTAGAGACTTGTTTCGATGCCTCTAAATAACATAGGATATGTCATTAAGCAAGTAAAATTGAGGTTGGAGAAGAATACATACAGAAAATACACAAGGTTTCACATGGTTACTAGAAACACATTGTTTCACCTATTGGAAACCTTGTAACCCCTGTTGATACCCATTTGAGTACTGTCGCATTAGTTAGCACCTATAGAAGGAATATTACTTCCATGTGCCTTTGGGTATATAAGAAGTCCCCTAGGTATACATGAAACCAACCTTAGGCAATCTATTCAATCTTCTTGTAGTTATAGTGCACCGAGAAGAGCACTTGAGGAGACCACTCTCTAGTACCTGGGTAGTTGAGTAGTACAAATAAGGGAACGGTTGAGCCTCCTTAGTTAGTTCTCTCAGATATTGAGTCGAGTACTATTGTTGGACCCTACATGTAAATCAGAGAGCTATAACACCTAACACTCCCTTGTCCTTAGGACCCGATAACCTTTTTCCATGGCTCCAAAGAAAGATCCAAAACTTATTCCACCAACGAAACCTATAAAATCTCCTCCATGACTCATGAAGAAAATGAGGAAATACAAAACCATCTATCCAAATTTGACAATCAAATCAACTAATTAAATGATAGGTCGATGAAAAAACTTGATTTGATAAATACTCAAATTGAAATGGGATGAAAGATGGATGAAGATAAGGAACTAATGGAAAGAAAAATGGAGTAAATGAGGGATCACAGATCCTGAAGCTCAGGTAATAAAAAAGAGAATGGTATTCAAGAGAAGATCCATAATATCCTGAATGGGGATCTGTCTGCTCATCTTCCAAGTACCAACCCGATAGTATTCCTCGATATAACTCATGATCGAAAGATAATATCCGCCTGGTGTGTAACTCACTTGCCACTATAAACCTCGCTAGGATAACCCAATGCAAAATTGTATGTCATCCATGTCCAGTTGCAGGACCTTCCCTTGTATAATGAATCAATCTTGGTCAGACTCCCAGTATCGGACCAGTTGGTCTAGTAACAACTCAAGGGAACCTAACATTGGGCAGTAGAGGAAATTCAAGAGCACACACTCCCAAAGAACCACCAAGGCCATATCATCCCCTTGAGAAGTAAAGTCATCTACTTCATGTCGCCTTTCCTTCCATTCAATTGTTTTCGCCTCATTGCCTACATCCATAATACAATAATTACAACAACCCATCAGCAAAAAACTACCTAAAGATTATACCTGCTAGGAAAAACTCTTGTTGAAAGGAACTCTGATCCAGATGGATTTTGGTGGCCTCCCACCTATTCCAAATGGCTCATTTTGGCAGTTTTCCAGTTCAACAATTTTTTCCTAGTTTTCGGGACCTAACTTCCGGGGTCGTTTTGAGGCCCTAAACAACGTTTTTAGGGCTCGCCATAATAGCTATTTATAGGATTCGCCACATGAAACATGTGTATTCATCAGATAGACCTTTCCAATGGGCTATCTTGTGCCCAAAAATGAGATTGTATGAAAAAGTTACAACCATGGGAAGTTGATGTACTAACTTACACAAACGCACATGACTTTTGGCATTTCATATCCCAGGGTTAGGTTTTTGGATGTCTAGGTTTTTTTACATTAATGTTTATTGTAAAAAATCCTTGAGAGCCTGATTGTAATCATATTCTGGTGAATGAGTGCAGTCGTCACATCTCTTCTCAGAGATAAGCCGTCACCATTCTAGCAAGCTTGTTTTTCGTTGAATTTTACAGTTTCAGCTTATTTCCTTATTGAATAGAAACCAATTTTACTGTATATTTGTTATTCTTTGTTAAGAATATTTTGATAATAATCTGTAATCATTTCATTCTTCTCATAAAATTGGGATCAGTGGTATCAGATACGTCTTCTCTTTGTCCTTCTTAATGCATGTCCCCAATGAGGTCAAGGTACAAAGAATTAGGTCTCGAGCTTTTTCTCTTGAGGACAAAAACTCTCGCACGCCCAAGCAACCTCTCATGGTAGGAGAAAATAAAGACAACGGGACAGTATATCCCTTTAAAATGTTTCTCGAGGAATCCCTCATGCAACAAAGGAACGAGATGATGGATAGTTTTGCGCAAATCTTTCAGAGGCTACCAACAGGAGGTGCATCTTCGTCAAATGAAGGCATCACCACCTTCAAGGTACAAATCAACTTCAATATTCCTATATTTGAAGTTCAGATAGACACATATGCTATAGACAAATGCTTGAATTTGCTAGAAGGGTATATCTATTTCCATAACTTCTCGAATAAAAAAAATATTACTTTTGCGCTCCTCAAAGTCGTTCCCCATGTCAAAGATTGGTGGGAAACTTTCTGTGAGCAGAAGGAAACAGAGGAACCCTTATTATTTATAGTTGTGGTCACCTGGGACTCCTTCAGGGATTTTATTAAGGAAAAATACTACCATGTTGGAAGTTATGATGACTTGTATACAAAATGGACCACACTGCGCCAGGAAAGAGACCAAGCAATGCCCGAGTTCACAAATATTTTCCATACCTGGTGCACCAAGCTAGGTATCAAATATTCTAAGCAACATATGGTGCTCAAGTATCGTGGTGGTATGCATAGATCCATCCAGGTTGAAATGGAGTTTATGGACATCTCATCCTTGGGTGCAACCTAGCGATATGCCATCAAAATCGAGCAGAAGCTCAAACAGAAGATGCGACAATTTGGGCCTAGGATCCCCTCACAGCAAAATCCAAGAAAGGGTGGCCCCAACCTACATAACAAAGGACAGAGCAAAGAAGGACCACCTTGGGACAACCATTCTAAGCCGCAAGAAAAGAAGGACATCGGAAAGACAAAGAAAGATACCGGGAAGTGGTGCGACTTCCATAAGAGCCCCTAGCATAACATTGTTGATTGTCGCTCAAAGCAGTCGCTGGTGGCTGAGGTGAAAGCCTATGAATCAGATGCAAGTTTCATCTTTGAGATGGAACTAGAAAGGGGGAGATGGATCATTGATGCAGAACCCAGTGCTACCATTACTACCACCAAGCTCCAACCTGGTGAACCAGACGAGCCAGAGGAAGGTGAGTGCCTTTTTCATTCAAAAAAGTGGGTGAAGGGTACCCCACTGCACTTCGTCGTTGATAACGGTAGCCAGAAGAACCTCATCTCAATAGATTTTTTCAAGCGACTCACCCTACCAAGAACGCCGTACCCACAACCCTACACCATCGGATGGCTCCGTCAAGGAAGAAACATCTTCATCAGCCAACAATGTTGCATGTCATATGACATCAATCCCTTCAAAGACAAGGTATTGTGTGATGTTGCCCCTCTCAAAGTTGTAATGTTCCTTTGGTCCAACCATATTTATGGAAACGCCATGATGTATATGAGTCTAGGCCTCACATTGTGATTATTACATTGAACAAGAAATTGTACAGGATACCGAAGGCAGTCCCACCTAGTGTTATTTCCTTGATCTCTGCCAAGCAATGCAGGAAGATCATCTCTCAAACTAGGAATTTTTTATTCTTTGTGATTCGCTCTCAAAATGAGTGAAAGATCGCAGCCATATCTAGGGTGTCTGTGGCCGACCTCTCCACATAGAAGAAGCAAGTAGATAAGGTCATGGAAGCATACTCAGATATCTTCTCCTCACCTACCAAGGTACCTCTACACTGTCAAGTCAAGCACCCCATCAATCTGACCCCCAGCGCATCACTTCTCAATCAGCCAGTCTACCGTCGCTCTCTATTAGAGAAGGAGGAGATCAAGCGGAAGATCCAAGAAGTGCTTCATAAGGGGCACATCCATCCTAGCTTATCATCTTGCAGGAGCCCAATCATGTTGGTACAAAAGAAAGATGGAACCTGGCAACTCTGCATTGATTATCGGGCCCCGAATAAAATCACGGTCGAAAACTGGTACCCGATTCCTCGAATCAATGACCTCCTTGATTAGCTCACGGGGGACAAATACTTTAGTAATATTGATCTGAATTTTGGCTACCACCAGGTCCCGATAGAACAGACAGATGTATGGAAGACCACCTTCAATTCAAAGGAATGTCTTTTCGAATGGTTGGTCGTGCCCTTTGGATTGACAAATGCTACATCCACTTTCATGAGGATGATGGACGATATACTACGACCATTCACCAATACTTTTGTAGTTGTGTATCTGGATGAAATTCTCATTTACAACAAGACTTGGGCAGAACACTTGTAGCATATTCAGCAGGTTTTGCACACCCTCTAATAGCTCAAGCTATATGCCAACTTGGAAAAATGCTCCTTCAGTATGGGCAGGGTCCATTACCTAGGCTACATTGTTGATCATCATGGTGAAGATGTGGATCTAGCCAAGATCCAAGTCATTCGTGACTGGTTATCTCCAACCACACTCACTGAGATTCGAAGCTTCTTGGGTCTTGCCAATTTCTACCTCAGGTTCATGTTGGGATTCTCCCATATTGCATGGGCCCTCAGCCAAGTAACGAGGGGTGGTGGTAAGGAGAAATTTGTGTGGGGGTGGTCCCAACAAAAAGTGTTCAATAATTTGAAGCAGCGCTTATGCTCAGCCCCAATACTTTTACTACTAGACCTACATCAACCCTTTGAGATTGAGACAGATTCTTCATACTATGTTGTGGGCGTCATTCTCACTCAACACGACCACCCTGTGGCCTATCATAGTGAGACAATATCATATGTTGTTCATAAGTACCCTACTTACGACAAACAAATGTACTCCTTTGTGCAAGCCTATCGGTAATGGAGACATTACATTCTTGGGAAGGAGACAGACGTCCACACTAATCATAAGCCATTGCAATTCATGTAGACACAAGGGAAATTGCAGAATGATCTCCATCAGAAGTGGTCCACATACTTGTAGCAATTCCACCTCAACATCAAGTATAAAATAGGAAGCACCAACCGCGTCATTTATTTCCTCATCAGATCGCCAGTCATGGCACTCACCACGGTGCTAGACTCTTTAGGCCATGAGACCTTTGGATGGCCCCAACTCTATGAGATAGACCCGGACTTCGCCATCGCCTACCAAATGTTGGGAAAAAATGCAGTTGTCGCTAATTTCCATATTTAGGATGGGTTGTGGTGTTGTCTGACCCATATTTGCGTTCCATCAAGCGAGCGAGTGAATTTGATATAGGAATCCCACTACAGTCGGGTGGAAGGACACTTCAGCGTCGAAAAGACAATGGCAATGTTGTAGAAACATTACTACTGGCAGAAACTTTGACAGGAGGTTAGAAAGTATATCAAGTCATGCACTGCCTGTGTTATTGACAAACTGACCACTAAGAAATAGAGCCTATACACCCCTCTACCTACTCCTGAAAGGCCATGAGAATCCATCTCCATGGACTACATGTCAGGCCTCCCATCCACCAAGCGTGGAAATGACTATGTTTTTTTGGTTGTTGATCACTTTTCTAAAATGGCGATTATGGTCGCTTGCAAGAAGAGAATCACAAGAGAGGCCACTGCCAAAATCTTCTTTGAACAAGTCTAGGTACATTTTGGAATCCCACAAACCATTTTCTCAGATCAGGATAGTTTATTTCTCAGCACATTCTAGGCGAGCCTCTAGTCACAGTTGGACACCAAGATCAACAAATTCAAGACCTTCCACCCCCAGACAGATGGCCAAACCGAGGTTGTAAATCAAATGATAGTGCATATCCTATGCATGTATACTTCTAAGAACCCTCGCACATGGGATGAGAGTCTTCCCTATGTCCATCATAGATACAACTGAGCCTTGAATAGCTCAACTGGCCACAACCCCTTTCAGGTGGAGTTGGGATTCCAACCATTGGGTCCCATAGATGTTGCACTACCCCTTGCAGTCACCTCCACTGACTCATATCTTGCTCCAAATGAAAGCTGAAAAAGCCACCCAGTTCATTGAGAGGATCCAGCACATCCATCAATAGGTTCAGGATATCCTACAAAAGTCCAATGACAAGTACAAGCAGTGACATTATCAACATCGGGTGCCACATAAGTTTCAGGTGGGTGACAAAGTTTGGTTGCATTTGCAGAAAGAATGCCTTACCGAACCCCATTAGATTCTTTGCCCACTCCGTTATGGGGTTGTACACCATCACCAAGGTTGTGGGTGATAATTCGTTTGAGCTCAACATTCCTCCTTTCCTTGTCCTGCACCCAATGTTCAACGTGGATCTCCTTCGACCTTATTTCCCACCATTATTGGACACCTCAGAGATAGTAGAAAAACTAAAACCAATAGAGATAAACCCCAAAATAATACAATAGGTATCCAGTGATCATATTGTGGAAAAACAGGTCAAGGGCACTCGTCAGCAAAGGATCCAACTTTATCAAGTTTTCAAAGTAAGGAATCCCCTGCACCAAGGGAAGTGGCTCACTCGGGGCCAAATTCAGCAGAAATTTCCTCATCTAATGGGGGCCCTCAACACAATGGAGAACATTGCTTCCTAAGGGGCGAGGATTGGTCTAGATTGATGTTGGTGGCCTCCCACCTATTCCAACTAGCTCATTTTGACATTTTTCCAATCTAGCAGTTTTTTCCTAGTTTTCAGGTCCCTTATTTCCGGGGCCATTTTGAGGCCCTAAGCAACGTTTTTAGGGCTTGCCACAGTCAACATGTTTAGAGATCGCCACAAGAAACATGTTTATTCCTCGGATATGCCTTTCCAACGGGCTATCATGCGCCTAAAATAGAGATTGTATTAAAAAGTTACGACCCCGGGAAGTTGATGTACTAACTTACCCAAACATGGCTCACATGACTTTTGGCGCTTCATCTCCTATGGTTAGGTTTTTGGATGTCTAGGGTTTTTGAAATTCCTTCTTATTGTAAAAATTCCTTGAGAGTGTCATTGTAATCATCTTCTGGCGAATGAGCATAGCTGTCACATCTCTTCTCAGAGAAAATCCGTCGCCATTCTAGCAAGCTTGTTTTCCGCTATATTTTACAGTTTCAGTGTATTTCCTTATTGAATAGAAACCAGTTTTATTGTATATCTGTTATTTTATGTTAAGCATATTTTGATAATAATATGTATTCATTTCTTTCTTCTCATAAAATTTGGACCACACTCAGTCAGCTTGCCCAAGAAATTCCTCTTAGGCATCATTGGACGCTCTCGGAGCATCACGTGAGGCCCCACTAGACGCCATCAGTGCATCCAGCAAGGCCCCGCATGACTTCCATGAGGTTTCATGTGAGGCCCCTCTGCCATAGGCTTATTCAATCCCTCCATGGGCCTCCAGGCCGCATATTTTCCACCAAAATCCACGTAAAAACTCTAAGGAAATTTGCAGAGAGGGCATTTCTATTACTTACTTAGATCACATTTGTTGAATGCTTGAAGAAATTTCCACACCGAGCTCCACACCTACTCTTGTATGAGGGATTTCTCCTCAAATATCTCAACCCTCCTCTCTTGCAAAGTGAAGAATGATTTTTCTCCAAGGTGATTTTTCCTTTTATAACTCTTTTGGGGCAAAAACAAATTCATTTTTCACCATGAGACACAAAAGTGGGTTTTTATTTTTATATGAGCTCATTTTATTTTTATGCCATTTTTACTTTAATTGACCTTGGATTCTAGTTTAAATGTCCTTAACGTGATTCTAAGGACTTTTTTATGACGATGGTGCATCCCCTTAACTTGAGGTACGTGTTTCTCAACTGGCAATTACAGATAGGTTTGTCCCTGCATTTTTCACCTTGCATTATAAATTTTCCATACTGCCAACGTTATGCCTTAGGCTTGAACCCAACCAGGTGCATCCTTAGTCACTCTTTTTTCATGGTGTTACTATTTCAGTAGTGCCTACCCTTCATGGGCACCATAGTTAGAACATGAATTACCATCTGGTGCCCATACTACATTTTCCCATAGGCCCGAGAGCCCTCCTTTAGCCCCGTCATGACTTGAAGATTAAGCCTTGTTCTCCTCTCTTTGTTTATATTCTAACCACATCCCATGGGGGTTTTCAAAAACTATTATATGTTGCTTAATGGTTTCCTATGAATTTTTTTCTCATGTCATCCTTCCCGCCACTACGTTGTTGTTTTCCCATATCCCACTTACCATTATGCAGTAGCCTTGACCATCTGCATCTTACATTATTTGGCCTATGTTTTGCATCCACCTACCCAGGGAGAGAACAACTGCTAAGAGTGGATCTCACTTTCCACTACCATTTTCATTCCTAATTGCTTAGTTCGGTTCCATGCGCTTGGAATATAGGAGTATGTTGTTAAGCCACTCCTTCTTTCCCACCGAGTATACTTTTATATCTTTTTCAGACTCATAAAAGGACATGAAAAAGGTATCTAGATTACTTGTGTTATTATTTCATTCTCATTAAACCATGAAGGAGACTGAACACAATTTTGTCATTCTTTTGTGCTCATTAACCCATGAAGGAGATGAAAAATAAAAAATAAATAATAAATAAAAATTAGGGGTTTTTCACCATTGGTCTATTTTCAAAATGGCATCATCAGTCGAGTCTCCCTTGAACATGTAACCTATTTGAATCCCCATCATACAGTTGGTTTTAGCTTGCCTAGGAGTTGTCCCTGCAATATGAGTCATAGATACTACTCTGGTTGGTTACTCTTCCAGTCATCATGGAGAGTGCTTCAATGCCTCCTGCGTTGTTGCTCTATATTCGTTCAGCTCTTGTGTCTTATTGCCAAGTCACCATTGTGTCGTGTTATTTTTTCAAGGTAATTTTAAGCATGAGTTGATCATTTTTTGTTTTGTTTGAATTTTCGATTCGGCCATCCCTGTGTCAGTTGTACTTTGTGATACTCTCTCATCACATCATCTCTCGGTGTATGTTTTTGTTAGGACCACACAATGTACCTTTTTGCCCATACTTTTTGCCACTATGACACTCTTGTTCACTCACATTTAAACTCACATTATCACTTTATCCTATCTTTCCAAAGGTATACAACGTCTCTTCTCTTTACTATACGTTTAATCTGTTTTGCATATAATTTTACATCACTCTCGTACTTAACCATTGATTAGAAATGTATAAGTGTTGAAACAGTTCAAACTGCAGATTAGCATTTGAGGCCTGTTGCTGAAACAGCAACTCACAGAAGTTGTTACACAGTCCATGGTCGACGATGCTAAAACACAGAAGTTGTACATAGTCCATGGTCGACAATGYTGAAACACAGAAGTTGTTACACAGTCCATGGTCGACGATGCTGAAACACAGAAGTTGTTACATAGTCCATGGTTGACGATGTTGAAACACAGGAGCTGTTACACAGACCATGGTCAATGATGCTGAGGAAGCTGTTACACAGTCCATGGCCGACGATGCTGAAACACAGAAGATGCTACACAGTCCACGGTCAACGATGCTGAAACACAGAGGAAGCCATTACACAGTCCGCGGTCAACAGCAACTCACACAGATTGACTACAATAGTTGCACCGTGAGTCAAGCACCAACCATCGTTGCTGCCTGAGAAGTGCTGAAACAATCAAAACGCAAATCTCGTGGATGGAACAGCCCGCGATTTGCGATGTCGAAACAGCATACAACAGCAGTAACAAGAAAGAGTTGTTACTTCAGCCATAACAGCAACACCTCACTCAGCACTCGTAATAGCATTCTGTTGCAGGAGACTAGGATATCCTATTCTGGTTTAGAAAGTCGATCTGACTAAGAATAGGACTCAGATATACACCTGTAATTTTTTATCAATTGTATCAAAGGTATTCCCTCTTTAAATAATGGGAAATCATCATTCGAGAGGATCTCCAGTTTTTGGGTACTAAGAAATCTTTACAAAGAAGGACGTACTTCATTTTCATATTGTAATATGATACATTGATAGATGAATAAAACATTGTTTTGAGCATCCTTTTCTAGCCTCTTCGTTCCAGGGGAATCTTGTGAGAAGGGAGGGCCCACCTTCTTCACAAGATTCACCCGTTAGTTTTATAGTGTGTTAGTGTGATCTATGTTTATGCCTTGATTGATTTCTGTCTTGCTGAAACACTACTTTAATGAATTATGCTTTGCTGAAACACTACTGAACTCTGTTTTGTTAAGAACTCTGTTTTACTGAACGTTACATTGTTTTCATGAAGTTCACGCTTGAGTAACTRTTAATCATTTTAGTTAGCAATCTTGTGTGATGAATTTATGAAAGCTTGCTAATCAGAGACTRGTGCTGAAGGTTCCTGCTTTGGGAAGGAAATAGGGTCTTGTTCTCTGTTAGAATTAGTTAGCCTTCAATTATTTCCATAAGTGTGCTAATCAGAGACTGGCTGAAGGTTCCTGCTTTGGGAAGGAAATAGGGTCTTGTTCTCTGTTAGAATTAGTTAGCCTTCAATTATTTCCATAAGTGTGCTAATCAGAGACTGGTGTTGAAGGTTCCTGCTTTGGGAAGGAAATAGGGTCTTGTTCTCTGTTAGGAGTTAGATAGCCTTCAATGTGCATTATTTTAGTTAAGCAATAAGTTCATGAAGTGTGATGATCGGAAATAGGTGCTGAAGATTTCTGCTTTGGGAATAGGGTCATGTTCTCTGGTTACAGAATAGTTGGTCTTTTCTGTTGCAATATCTTATGTTATTTTAATGTAATCCAGGATTCTTCAATTAATCATTTCTTTAAACTTTGAGCTCTGCAATAGGTAGATTGCTTTTCTGTAATTCAAGTTATAACTTCAGTTCATTCAAGGCAAGTGTGATTAATATAGTTTCCTTTACTACAACTCTAGGTTGCTTTTGAAATTGAGCATATATAGTGTGTGGTTACCTTTGAAATAAACAGACTTCCCTGGGTGGACAATTTATGTAGCACTTGATTGTTTAAATTAAATAAGCAATTATAGTGACCAACAGTTTTGTGTTGATGGATTGGGGATACATCAAGGCCCTCCTTTGACTAATCTCTTCCTATCAACTTCATCACATTATCTAGGAGAGGGATCTAGAAACCAGCTAGTACCTTGGAGCTTACAGTCCTCAGTGGCAGGCCTCCTCGTGATCGACAGTGGATTTTCATCCTTGACTCTTAATCGATTGATTCTACAAGTGTTTGACACCATATCCTTTATTCACACTTGCTATATTATACTAGGTACCTTGGGGTCCATCTTCATCATTGATGGTTCCCCTCGTGTCTATTAATGGTATACATCAATGACCAGTAATCAGACAGTTTCTACCACGATTGGAATCATCTCATTTAATTGCATGTCCTAGATTTGTACCATTAGGGATTGGGGAAAAGACCTTGGGTTTGGGGCCACATCATTCCTTTAAAGCATCCCCTCCCAATTTACGATGGAGTATATCACTTGTATATGAAGACTCTGGGGGCACCCTCCTCAATGCTCATTGTCTTCCTGACATTTATATGTTGTGTCATAGATACAAATTGTATCTACGGGTGGTTATGATAATGTTCCTAACATAGATCCACATTGTACTTACTGGTGGCTATGATTGAGGTCATGTCGTAGATCCACATTGTATTTTCTCATGGCTACAATCTTATTTATGACATGGGTCCATTGTGTATTCTTTTGTGGCCATGGTCTAGCATTTCATATCATGGATATGAGGTGTATTTTTTGGAATCCATGCTCATTCAAGCTATAAGTATGTCTAGCTAGGGGATTGGTCTATGTATGCTCTCATCCTTGGTGTTTGATTACAGGAATTCTTTGGTTTATGAACCTACTTTTCTATATCCTCGTGTTGCCTCACGTGGAAATTATTGTAATGTATTTCATCCATCCACTCCTTTTCTGATCTCACACATTAGGTGGCATTTTTTATAGCCTTAATTCCCTCCCTATAGGCCAAAGAGGAATCCATCAGAGGATAGAAGCCCTAATACATATTTTTCCTAAGGTTTGACCCCTTTTGGAGCATTTTTGGAGGCCCTCGCATGACACCTAGTGGACAACAAGCGAGGCCCTCACTAGACACTAGTGGCTCAACAAGTGAGTCACTTTTAGACGTCTAGAATTGAGGGTTACAAGGTGATAGGTGTGTTAGAATAAAAGAGATGTGCTCATGTTTCCATAGACAATATCTCAATATTGTCACCCAACCATAGGCATGTAGCCACCCCTAAGCACCATAACCTTGACAGATAGAATAATTCTAGAAGCAGTACCAGATCCAACAGTTAACCAAGAGATAGCATATCTCTCTTTCTCCAAGAATAGTGCACTAAACAGAAAGTCCATAAACCATAAACCAACACCAAAATTCAAGTCGCAGTAGTTGCAGCTACACTCCTTCTCCAAACTTGTACACCACTTGTATTTGTGGGATGTGAGAGTGTGTATGACCAAATGAGCTCAAGCACCCTTTATTTATAGTGCTCTTTGTCTCTTGTCCAGGACAACTTCTTCTTTTAGAGGTCAATACTTAAATATTAATTATTTTATTGAGCCAACATGTCTTCTAGGGTTTACATACATTTTTTTAGGGTTTTTATAGCTTCTGGAATATTCTAATATAGTCATAGGTTACACATGGGGGTTGATACCTCCCACATCTAACATAATATCAACACTCCCTCCTAGATAGGGAGGTGTCTAATGGTAATGGTCTTGAGCACAAACAGACCATTCTATTGGTAACATCATCATAGTCACATAGGATAACTCATGATCACGTAGATCAACTCACGACCAACATCACCACTATCAGTATCATCTAATAGCATCAACTGCATCATCCCTCGAAGACATACTCCATCTGAGTAATCGGGAATGATGTTGAATAAGTCACTTACTCAATAGAATGATACAAGGACCATTATTATATTATGGACATACATCTTAGAAGATCAGTTGTCCTAACAGATGTTAAAAACCATGCTATGGGATATAGAGACCATTCCTACAGGAATGTCAGTATCGGACTATTTTCTAATAGGGTCATATGTACCATAGAGATCAATCTCTACCCATATGCCTTACAAAATATCGGTCCACAATTATTTTCCTAATCGAGCCACAATTTGTGCCTTAGTAAAATACCAGTCCATGATACATCAGCAATCTGTCAACCTGGACCATTCTTCACAGGGAGAATGTCCACCAGGACATTGACTATCCATCTAGCTGGAAATCATCTCCAACATTAGTGGTAGTCTCCATGACAATCAGATAATAGCATGCAATTGCTACAATGTCATCCAATAGAACACAATTGTGTCTATTCATAGTAGTATACAACTACTATCTAGTGGTACACAACCACTCCTAGTAGCACACGGCTACTAACTAGTGACACACAGTCACTACCAGTGGAACACATCCACCACAATAGCATACATCTACTTTCCATAGACATACAGTCTCCAAAGAAATCATATCATCGGATATCATCTTACATAAACAATATCATGATACAAACCGAGTCATCTGGGCCATTATTCCACTCACATATGTGAGGTATGGAAGAGAATCTTCCCTTGGAAAGTTAAACATTAGCCATGGGATATATGGACTATTCTTCTCAATCATAGAAGAGTAATTGTCCGTGATTTCTAAACCAAGATCATTCACCTAAATAGGCCATTCTTCCGGCACTAATCACAATGCAACTTGGAGAGAATGAGTCTACCCTAGGGAATAATTGTCCCTGATTGTTGAACCTAGACCATTCACCTAACTAGGCCATTCTTCCGGCACTAATCACAGTGCAACCTGGAAAGAATTAGTCTACCCTAGGGAATGATTGTCCTGCACCAACTTGCTATAATGGACCATTCTTCGAAATTTCTCACAACTGTGAAATTCACAAGAATGTCTACCCAGAGAGGCGAACCACTCTACTTGACCACTACTTAGAGTGAATTCCAAGCAGAATGATTTTCCTAGACCATTCCCCCACACTGGCCACAAGGGGAATTGTTGTATATGGTACATCAACAATCTATCAGACCATTTTCATTATGAAAATGAATGTCCGATATAGACCATTTTCCGAACTGGAAAATGATTGTCCATCAGAAATAGTGGAACACTTTCCAGACTAGAAGGTGATTTCCCAACCTGGACCATTTTCCAAACTGGAAAATGATTGTCCATATATCAATAACATATCAATTCTCCCTCTCAATATGGGGAGTAATCACTTCCTTTTCCAATAAGGAAGTCATCTCCATGAGTCCATATTACCCCTTAAGTATGAAAACTTTTCATCTTGGACAGAGGCTTTATCAAAATATATGTTATCTTCTCATCAGTTGAGATATACTGGAGAACCACTTCTCCCCTCTAGACTTTATCACGGAGAAAATAGTATTTGATCTCAATGTGCTTCGACCTATCATGGAACACCGGATTCTCTGAGAGCTTCACACAACTCTGGTTATCACAATATATCATGGTTGAATCTAGCACTTGATCAAACAATCTAGAACCAGCTTATGGAGCCACACTGCTTTCGTATAAGCATCAGAAGCTGCAATATATTTTGCTTCTGCATTGTTGAGTGCAATAGACTTTTGTTTCCTGCTAGCCCATGATATCATGGAAAATATCAAACTGAAACATATCCAAGAAGCACTTATTTTATCATCTACACTCCCTTACCAATCTAAATCGATAAATACATGCAGTTGTATATCATAAATCAAACGTCCCATGAAGATATTTCAAGGCATGCTTTGCAGTTATTAAATTTTCATGGCTAGGTTCCACTTGGAACTATTTTCACAGCAAAGCAAATATATAGCTAAGTATTCTCCAAATACATTAACGAGTCATTCCATTGTCGATACATGGACGGGTCTACTAGATCAGAGTCTCTCATCTTCTTCAGATCTGTCATCATGAGAGTTTTCCATAGATTTGTAATCCATTATCCTGAACTTTTGAAGAACCATTTTGATACACTTCCTCTATCATGGGAATTTTTCACCACGCTTATGCTATACATGAGAGGCTTGTCAGGCTGCTAAATTGAAGCTTTTAAGTGTCCTAAATCACTAAATTGTCAAACCAGGGTTGGTAAACTTCAAGCTGATACATAGTATGTGCAGGAAAGC
>ML777453.1:2026367-2040764 GCA_009831015.1 Picea engelmannii | reverse complement strand
AGATCGAGAGAAAGATAATTGATTGATGGTCACAATCCATCCCTCGTGTGGAAACAACAAGACCTAGAAAACTGTAGCAACCACAGCTTGCATGGCATAAGTCCAACTCCTCCCTAACAAGAGGTTATAGTCAAGGGGCGTATCGACTACTTCTACCTCGACACACACGGTCTTCCCTCCTAACTGCACGAGGAAAGAGGTAAGATACCATGTGGTTGGAACAAATGACCTTTCAAAAGCAGTGAGGAGAGTAGGTGACGAAAACAAAACGGGCTGGCCCACGGCCTTCCAACATGCCAATGACATAACACATGTCTGTTATAACCCTAATTTTCACCATACATTCTTACCTGGCATCAGGCCATCTCAGATCCCTTCTCTGTCAAAGCACTACTAAACAACTCTTTAAAAAACCTCTTTTATAAGGTCCCACGTGCCCTACTCCATTACTACACGCATGTACACGTTAGCTGACTTCAAACAGCCCGCGTGGACCGACAAAAGCATGAAAAAGGGAAAGTCGTCGATGGAACACACAGCTTTGGGTGAGTTAACTGAAACTCCCGGCCATGCATGGCCGAGGGTTCGTCCAAATACCTAGCTTCTTCTAGCCTATAAAAGAAGGGTTAGGGGTCCCATTTGGAGAAGGAGAAAAAAGAGTAAAGAAACTCTGCCCAATTGCATATTCCCATTGTCCCAACCCTTTAGCCATCCTTGTGCAAGAAGAGATACAAAGCAAAGAAGTTGGAGGACATTTGAAGAGGAGCCCAGGATCAGGATTCGTGGAGCAGTGGCCAGTCTCAACATTGAAATTTGATTCATTAAAGTTAATAATAAAGAAATGCTTTTCCCGTCCCACTATATGAGTTCTTCATAGTTCAGTAAATATATGTTTGAATCTCTAACCCATTAGTCTGTAGGTAAAATGCATGTGTAGTTTTTTGCTTGTTTTTTATGCAGGTTAGCCTTGGGAGGAGAGCTACCAACAAGAGGTCAAGCATGAAGAAGGATCGACATCAACCATCTGGAACAAGGTATGTTCGTCTAACCATGTATTTGCTGAAAAGAAATGGGGATTAAGTCTGGGACGAAAGTAGAAAGTAGTTTTCTTTTGGTCATATCTGCATGCATACTATAACCCTATTTTCTAGTCCGTAGGGGGATTTCCCACCACAACAGAATTGGCGACCATACTGGGGAAGTCTCTATGGTTCCTAGGAGTATTTTTGGGTAGTTTTAAAAGACTGGTCTTCTTGCCTGTTTTTTGAAGTTTCTGCAAAGTTTGAGCTAGCAGAGAGTCCAGTTTTCCATACTAGTTGTCTCTGTTATTTTCTTGACTGTGTTTTTTCAAGACCCACAGAGGTACACGTGGCCTGCATAAGGTCTGCACGCATGTACCCACACCCTACTCTCTTACAGCCCACGTGTAAATGCTAGTTGAAGAAGTAGCAGTAGCGTGTAGATTCTAGAAAATTTTTGAGGCAATCATCCTCTTCCCTGTCAGAATCAGACGTTCTCAGAGGTTTTCTGGAATTCTTTCTAAGTCTTGGTTGTTTGCAGTCTTGTCTTAGATTGGTTTGTTTTACGAATTTTTTCCTTACATTGTTTGCTTTTTCTGTTAAAGAGAGTATCCAAGCCTTCAAGAGATCCTGGTTCTCAATATCAGTGGTCTCTTCCTAGTTTGGATTGTCTGTTGTTATTTTTTTCAGAGTTTTAGAGATACACACGGCCTGTAGAAGGTCATCACGTGTGTACACGCCCTCTAGCTCTATAGAGCTCGTGTTCACATGCTTGTTGTTGGATTGTCAGTAGTGTGCTTGTGCAGGATAGTTTTTGTTGAGGGTAAGGCAGTCATCCTTTCCCTTGACAAGAGTTATACCTCTCAGGATTTTGAATCTCTGTCTTAGTAATCAGTAGCTTAGGGTTGATCTTAGCCTTATCTTGATTTTTTCATTTAAAAGTTGTCATTAAAAAAAATTTCTTTAGGGGTTTTAGACAAGTGTGAGAGTCATTTTTTAAGTTGCTAGTGTGTGATTTTTTGAAGTGATTCTTTGTGATCTGCGATTAGGCCAGAATTGATTTTCTTGGTTTTTTACTTGTTGGTATTTTTCCTTTTTGATTTATCAGCATTTAAATAAAATAAAAAAATCTCTTTTCATTTTCTTGTTTGGTTGAAAAGTGTGATTTTGCATTAGTAGCCAGGGAAAAATATTTGTTTTCTTAAGTTCTTGATAGTTTACTTAGATTGTAAGTATCTCATAGTCAAGTGAAATCCTTCTTTAAGTTTGTTGATTCAAAAGATCTTAGAAAAATAAAAAAAATAAAATTTTTTGAAAAGTTGTTGAAAATTTGCGTTAAGTGAAATTTTTGTTTCCAGCTTTCTGTTCATTTTTTATTTTTGTCTTTCAAAACATCATCAGTTTCACTTTCATACCCCTTGACATAAGACAAGCCATAAAATTAACGTTAAATCTAAAATTTATTAGACTTTTATGTTTGTAGGGTTAACCAACTAGTTCATGATTAGGGCCTTGGATTAGGTTGGAGAGGAAACTCTTCAAGGCCATTAAAATCAAACATTGGAGTATGAGTTAGGGAGTTTCTAAGTCCAGTATCATGAAAGTTATCCGGGACCCCCCTCTAACACAAGGGATAAACATGAGGTCGTGTGCGGAAAGGTAGCGGAGATAACCCCTCCAAAGCTAGACCAATCGTAGTGGAGAACACATATAGAGGGCTTGTTTTGGGATTCCATCGATTGCATTTGCCACGGAGCTTCGTGGGTCTCAAATCCATTTGAGGTCCTCAGTTGTCTTCTGGACCACTTGCTTTCAATACCCTTGATAGGTTTCAGGCTTGATACCCTGCTCATTGTGATCTACCTGACTTTCGACTGTACCCGCCTGGTGACTGTTTGTGTGTTGGCAACCTAGTTGCCTATCCTTTTAAGGGACATACACAGGAGACTACGGGGGTATACCGTGGTACCTAGGATAGACATTGGGCCATGCTTTGCATAGTATACCTAGAGGGTGCTTCCATTTTCGAGTTTCACTTGCACTGGTAAGTTGCTCTAGTGTTGGTTGTTGTAACTGTTCTTCCAATTAATTTAGTGTTTGTCTGTCTTATCTTCTAGGGACTTTTTTAGTGCATGTTGTTTTTGAACGGTTAGACTACCCTAGTGTGTCTTTGATCTTCTCACACAGTGGAGGATCACGAGCTTCGTCAGTCATGAAGGATTCTTGGCTTGTCATTGGTTACACTGGAGCCACCCCCGCCACCACTAAGGTGAAATCTAGACCAACAAGGGTCTTTTGAAGTGATCGGATCACAAGAAATTGTACCCGACCAACATCCAGAGGAATAGACCATTTTAGACCTTGGAGTGAAATCTTTTGGTCTGGTTGAAACCTCCACCACTGATATTTCGGCACCCACCATCATACTGATTCATCCTTACGAGTGCCAGACAGTGTCGCACACAACAATGGAAGCAAATGCTATTACTCCTTCTGGGAATTCTTCAATTCCCACTACGGTTGTCACCACAGGAGAATTTCCACCTCCTAACCCACCATCACCGGTCCGAGCCACCATGGTCTCGACCACCACTACATCACACAGTGGTACGATCCTGTCTTTGGTGGCAGCCACAACCCCTTTCACACCAAGTGCGACAGGCCCTCCGTTCTCATACGGAATGCCTAGTTCAAGTACAAGTCTTGTACTTTCCTACTCCACTCTACAGAATTTAGGTCTGGGGGTAGGGAGCTCTAATGATCCTCTGCAAGGACACATGGGGGGAACTACTGCTCCTTTTAATGCTTTCCCTTACGGGGGAGGTCATATACCTCCTCCGTCCCCTTCACTCGGTGGCTCGCATCAGCAAACCATCGGGCAACCTGTACACCATAGTTTACTTGGAGCGGGGAGTCAAGGACCACCTTCGCATAGTATGCCGGTAGGTTCGATACTATTTTCTTTGTTCGGTGTGTTTGGTAACAACGCCTTCTTGTCAGCTACTTTCCCAACTGGGGGTAACCCCGGTTTTGGACAACCTATTCCTATGCAGGGTATTATTCCTGCACAGGGGGCACACCTAGGAACTTCTTGCACAACAGAGCCTTGTAATTCTTGGCAGGGATCAGTTCCCTCGTTAGGAATGTCAATCTAGGGTAATTATTTTCATAATCAATGGAACCCTAGACAAAGCACTATGCCTATTCCCATGGGACTGACATGGAGAAATCCTTCCCAAAGTACTTCGAATGCAATGCATGCCCAACCATCTATGTCCTATCTCAAAAATCCACCGATGATGTCTCCTCACATGCAAAATCTATATGCTAGCCATGGCCATGGTTTCTACCAGAATCTGGGCCAGCAGCCAAACTTTCCCTGGCAACCTGGTGCCAATCAAACTCCAGGCCCCTTTTTCCCAGGTTATCACCAACAACCCAAGCTACCCTTCCTGGCAACCTTGCATTTGCCAAACTTGACAAGGCTTTTGAATGACCCTATCTGTCACAATCCGCATTGGCCTCCTATGCCGACGAAGTTTCCTTCGGACATCCCAAAGTTCGAAGCCAAACCTAATGAAGATCCCAGAGATCATGTGACTACCTTCCATCTTTGGTGCTCATCTAACTTGTTGAAAGACGATTCTGTATAGTTGTGAATGTTTCAACGTACTCTCATTGGGAGTGTCGTGAAATGGTACATTGAGCTTGACCGCTCAAGATAATCTTCCTTCGATGAACTAGCGATGGATTTCCTAAACCATTTCTAGTTGCCTGTGAGATACGATGTTGGCATTGAATTGTTGGCCAATTTCTCGCAAACTAAATCGGACCATATCTCTGATCACATTCGAGAATGGAGGCACAGAAAGAGTTTAATTAAGGTATCAGTCCCACCATCATTCCTACTCAAGTGGTTTCTTAAGTATTTGGTCCCACAGTTGTCCAAAGATGTCACGACGTTGGGAGTATTTTCCAAAGAAGACACCATCATGAGAACTCAACAACTTGAGCTAATCTATTCTCAATCTGGTTTATTATACGAGATCTTGCCAGATGCACCATGCTCAATACTTGATAAAACCAGACAAAGAGCTAGACCACATGCCGATGGTATTGTTGTTTCAGCACAAACAAAGCCTACTAAGAAACTAACGAATCAGTTGCAACAATTGTCTATACAACACACAGCAGCCAGCCAAACTACTGCTTTGGCTACTCCCCCTACCAAAACATCGGATGTACACACAGTGCAATTGACTAATCCAAAGGCCACCCAGCAACCTGAAGGAAAGAAAAAACAACGAAAGAAGGGTAAGGGGGATAAGAAACCCACTGATAATGCTAGCGGGGGAAATACTGAGAAATGGAAGGTGAGGTATCCATGCAACCTATGCACGGAGGACCACCCAACCCACCTTTGTCCCCAGCTTGCAAAGGCCCAAAATTTTGTGACACAACAATAGCCTATTGTGTTAACCAATCCATTCCAACATGGGCAAAATCTAACCCAAGCCTCTACAAGCACGAAAGGGGGTAGCCAAGGACCCTCTATGTCTTCGAACAACCCCACATCCGTGAATATATATATGGTGAAGGGTGATGCTTTTATATCGACTAGAGCACATGACTATAGTAAACCAAGAACATCTGAGAAGGGAAAAGAAGTCGAACTCCCATCTCTTCCTCTACAGATTGAGAAGATGTTGGGTGAAACAATGACACGCATCCCCAAAGGTGCGTTCAAAAAATCCTCTCACAACCCAAATGCAAGGGCTGCCTAGAACTATTCTGTGGTGGAAGATTTATCAAAAACCCCTTGTGCGATGTCCGCTTTGGAGGTCCTCCAAAGTTTCCCTTCCCAGAGGAAAGCCTTGTTAACCACTTTAGGATCTACCAAGACCTGTAATCTGGGTACAATCATGTTGGATACAACCGACTTAAAACCTCGTCTACCTTACCACGTAGCGTTTCAGATAGTAGTGGCTTATCCCACAAAATATTTTTCGTACGATGGTTGATGAGGGTGCCTCGACATGCGTTATGTCATTGGCATGTTGGAAGGTCGTTGGCCAACCCATTTTGTCTCTATCACCTACTCTCTTCACTTCTTTCGACGGTCATTCGTTCCGACCACATGGTATCCTTCCTTCTTTTCCCGTGCAGTTAGGAGGGAAGACCGTGTGTGTCGAAGTAGAGGTAGTCGATGCCCCCCACGACTATAATCTTTTGTTAGGAAGGAGTTGGACTTATACCATGCAAGCTGTGGCTGCTATAATTTTTCGGGTCTTGTTGTTTCCACACAAGCACCGAATAGTGACCATCAATCAATTGTCTTTCTCCATACCTGACCCTGCATTGGGGGCATCCACGGTCCCGATGATTGATAATCCTCAACTAGGTGTCATCAACGTAGGGGTTGGTTTGTGCCCATATTTGATGGGTACCTTCGATTACACGCCCCCGCAAGGTGATATCAAGTTTATATCCAATCACCATAAGGTTGAGATTTTTCAAGTTTTGTCGTTCCGCACCACTTACTTCGATGATCCATGGATACTTCCTTCCCCATCGGCCACGATGGATGGGACAAGGCACCCAGGCATGTCCATTCCCTTGTCCACGGCAGAAGTAGCGTACTCTCTAGTCCAACAAACTTTAGCTAACACTGATCCAACTCCTACACTATAGTTTGATCCACTTCTAGAGCCTATTTGGGCTCAGGGTTCTCTTGTTGGCACCGATTCATTAGACTTGGTCTCACCCTCTGACGAAGAAATAATTGAAGCAATGACTAGTCCGGACAAACCCTGGGAAGATATTCATCACAGATCATACTTCCTCCCAGAGTTAAGTCGAATCGAAGCAGGAGAATTCACCATGACTATGACGGGAGATAAGTCTTGTCCTACTAATCTCTTAGCTACCCACAAAGTTTATGCTGAGGGTAATATGGCAACCATCCTTGAAACCATACCGATCAATATCTCCCAAAACCCTGGCGTCATGGAGAATGTTTTCATCGGAGCTCACTGCTCCCCCAGAGAGATTCAACTCTATAAAGATCTTTTCAAATAATTCCGCGACGTTTTTGCCTGGTCTTATGAGGAAATTCCAGGTATCGATCCAAAAATAGTTGAACATGAAATCACAACGTATCCTGATGCCAAGCCTATTCGGCATAAGCTTCGTCCAGTTAATCCTAAGAAAGCAACAGCCATTAAGGTTGAGGTTGAGAAATTGCTAAAAGTTGGGTTTATCTATCCTAACCATTTGACCCAATGGATGTCAAACCCCGTGCCGGTCAATAAAAAACAAGGCACGATTCGTGTATGTACTAACTTCCATGATTTGAACAAGGCTTGTCCCAAAGATAATTTTCCCACACCTTTCATCAACCAGATCATTGATGAATGTGTGGGTCGAGAAGCCTTTTCTTTCATGGACGGTTTTTTGGGATATAATCAAATCCAAATCAACCCTAAAAACCAACACAAAATGGCCTTCATATGTCCATGGGGTACATTCACGTATTCTAAGATGCCTTTTGGTCTCAAAAATGTTGGAGCCACCTTTCAGCGGGCCATGTATTTTGCTTTCCATGACCTCAAGCATATAGTCGAGGCCTATTTAGATGATTTAGCATCTCGATCTCGCAAGAGAACGGATCAATCCACACACCTCCGACTTATCTTCGAATTTTGTTGCTACTTTTGGATTCACTTGAATCCATAACATCGGGACGATTGTTAGGTTTCATAGTGTCAACAACAGGGATCATGGTCGATCCTCTCAAGGTTGAGGCAATAATTCAGTTGCCCCCCCCACGCACAATCCTTCAACTTCAGAGTCTACAGGGAAAGGAAAATTTTCTAAGATGATTTATTGCTAACTACGCCGAGATCACCAAGGGCTTTATGTGCTTACTTAAAAAAGACATTCCCTTTTGTTGGGACGATGCCACTCAATGCTCTTTCGCCGCATTGAAACATGCACTCACAACTACCCTTCTGCTTCAGCCACCTAACTATAACAAATATTTCTTATTATATTTGGCGACAGCAGAGTCAACCATTGGCATGGTCTTAGTTCAAGAAGATGATTTGTTCGTCGAATATGTCATCTATTACCTAAGACGAGGCCTCATAGGACCGGAACTCAATTATTCTCATATCGAAAAACTTGCATGGGTAGCAGTCCATGTTGTTCAACGGTTCCATCATTATGTTCTGTTTCGCAAGACCACCGTCATTGTCGTCGTAAATCCATTTCAGTACATGTTGACACGACGGGCAATAGGCAGAAAAAACAGTAGATGGATAGTCATTCTCTAGGAGTTTGACTTAGATTTTGTTTCAGTGAAGTCCAAAAAGTCATTGGTCTTCGCAGAACTTATTTCGGAACTTTCGATTGAGTCAGATGATCTTGTGCCCAAAGAGTTGCCTATCATAGGAGATATGTTTTTGATCACCTCTCCAGATCCATGGTACATATATATACTTATCTATCTCTAGACTTTGAAGTTCCCCACCACTGCTTCTCGTGATGAGTGTCGACGCATACGCCATCAGGCTAAGAATTATCTCATACTCGATGATACATTGTATCAGAGAGGTGTAGACTACATCCTACATCGATGTCTCACTCATGAAGAAGCAGTTATAGTCCTTAACGATTGCCATACTGGAGCTTGTGGTGGTCATTTGTTTGGGTTGGCAACAGCCCAAAAGATTCTATGAGCAGGTTACTTCTGGCCGACACTTATCAAAGATTGTATCGAATTGGTCAAGAAGTGCCATTCGTGCCAAATCTTCTCTCGGAAGATGAGGGCACATCCCACTCCCATGTTTCATGTCATCACAATTGGTCCCTTCACCAAGTGGGGGATTGATTACACTACATGCAACCCTCCTTCAACAAGGGGGCACCACTATATCATTGTAGCTATCGACTACTTCACGAAGTGGGTTGAGGCTATGCCAACGTTTAAATATGATGGAGAGATTGCAGCTCTCTTTTTATTCAACTAGATAATAGAAAGGTTCGGCATCCCAAGGGAGATTGTCATTGTCCATGTCAGTCACTTTCAAAACTAGATGATGACCGAGTTAACATCAAATCTTGGGTTACGGCAGGAACATTCATCACCTTATTACCCCCAAGAAAATGGTCAGGTGGAAGCTATGAATAAAACTCTTAAGACCATTCTACAGCGAACGATCAACTCAGCCAAGTCAAATTGGCATTTGATGTTATATTCGGCATTATGGGCTTAAATGACATTTGTTAAGACCGCAACCAGTTTCTCACCTTTCCAACTCATTTATGGGCTGGAGGCAGTCTTGTCTATCGAATGTCAGATCCTGTCTCTAAAGTTGGCAGTACAGTTATTACCAGACACTTCTCCACTTGAAGAACGGTTAGTATACCTTGAGCAGCTCAACGAGCAGCGTCATGATGCAGCCCTGGCCAATGAGGCTCACAAACATAAGGTCAAGTGTTAGTATGATAGGTTCATTTGTCCTTGGATTTTCTCTAAAGGCAACCGTGTCCTGGTCTATGACCAAGATAAGGACCACCTGGGGGCAGGAAAATTCAAACCCATGTGGTTCAGACCTTTCATCATAAAAGAGGTTTTAAAAAAGGGCACTTATCAACTGGTTCACTTTGAAGGGACTTCTTTGGCGGAGCCTAGAAATGGGCTCTACCTCAAGAAGTATTACTCATAGGCAGGTCATTGTGGGTAACTTTTTGTAACATATGTATAGTCTTTGTACTATTATTTTTTAATTACTTTTAGTATTATGGACATGTTGTTGATGTTATCTTTTGTCACTGTGGCAGATGTCAAGTGATTCTGAGGTGTTCATTGGGTATGTAGACGGTGCTAGTCAGCACACTCAGAGGCTTGCCTCTGCAGCTTGGGTAATCTTTACACCTCAAGGCCATTTATTATCTTTCGGAGGTATATGCTTAGGTGACACCACAAATAATGTCGCCGAGTATAGTGCAGTTATTGAGTTGCTTCGTGACGCTTTGTCATTGGGTATCTCTCATCTCCGGGTCTATCTCGACGCTCAACTAGTTGTGTCCCAGTTAAACAGAGTATACCGGGTTCATGATCCAACTTTAAACTGATGATTCCTAAGGGTATGTCTCTTATAATGAAACTTTGATTATATTACATATTTTCATGTTCCTAGGAGATTAAACCAAGTTACTTATACTCTAGCTAATCAAATTTTAGATTGCCATCTTGCACACATATGAAAGAACATTCACCTAAACATGTAAATACATTTTTGCACACATGATCCATAAGACACAAAATACAAAAAAAAAACATATATAATATCATAAAGTAACAGGAGTACATAGATGGACACAAGCGCCTCAAAAATATGATCAATAATGAGTCACAGGGCTTCTGCCCTCAAAAAATATATACAAGTAGTGCTCATGGCATGTAAAAATGTCTAGCTAAGGTCAGGGCCTATGGGCCCTGTTATACTAGTCCACAACATTGGCTAAACGCTGAAACAACCGGGCCCAGGTCCATGGTGCCCCCACTACATGAGGTTGCATAGATGGTGGCAAGTCCTCAATCTCTGCCATCGAGACCATGCGAGTGAGCGCAGCAAAGTTCTGCTCGACTCATCTCAATACCCTCTCAGCCTCCCCGGCTGGAAGATCTCCTGCTACTATTGGTCCCCCTACGATGGCAGGTGTGGCCCCTGGCCAAGGATGACGCTTGTTCCTTGCATAGTCAGCGGGTCGCACTAGTCCCACGTCTGCACACAATGAACACATATCCGTCAAATACTCTGGTATAACAAAAAAAATGATATATATAACGAAAACAACATAAAAATTACATATGTTAACAAAAAAAAAACTACAAAGGTGGAGACTTACCCATCTCCCCTCGCTCCTCACCAGGAGGTATCATTATCTCAGGGTCTCTCGAGAAATCAATCCCAGCATAGGGGTAATCCTCTATAACCGGGATCTGTCATGACAGCCACGTGAAGAAGTCATCATCGAAGGACTCATTGGTCCTTCCGCCACCCTGTCGTGGCAGTACTACTGCCCATCTACACACAGCATAAAGAGAGGCCTAATGTCCTCGTACCACTACTTGAGGACTAAAACTCGAAACTCTCTCAAAAAAGAACGAACACAGAATGGTCCCAAACCCAAATTTCCTATGTGTCCGCAAACGGCAATCTGTCAACTGCATTTTCATACACTCAAGCAATGTGGTACTCCAATCAAAAACTTGTGCATCTAAGCACTAGACTGCACAGTTCATCTGTGCACGGGATGCCTGATGTAGAGCAGCAGAACCAGTAATTTGCCCAATAAGCAATACTATTGCCTGTAGCGATAACTCAGTGATCTTTCTTATGGGAACCTGCGTGATCGAGCGGTTTGTATCATCTGCACAGTATAGACCTATCAATTCCACTATGTTATGCGGCCCCGAAGGAAAAGTCCGGAAGTTTATTGGTTCCCCTCTCCTGGAGAGGCTAGTCAAAAAGTAAATGTCCTCGACCGTGGGCACCAGTGACTGCCCCTCTAACATGAATTCCTCTGCATCTGGATGCCAGTAGTCAACCAAGGCATTCAGTAGCCTAGGTTGTTCCCATTTGAAAGGACATAGGAAAAACTTGAGTAACCCACATTGCATCAAAGTAGCCACAGCATTGGGGTTTTCCCCGACCAACTCACTAGCCTCTTCATGCTCTCTTTCTCTCCAGTGGACATACATCCTGCAAAACACCAAGGTTTAGGAGGGTTAACCCTTTCTTTTTAAGCCTTTTTCATTCAATAAGGGGGTCCATGCATGCTGTAATGGCGACAGTCACGTGTACATGCGTGCAGAGTTTACTCTGCCCGAATGTACACCCGGCATGTCCTGAGACATTCCACGTGGACCTAGGGCCAACCTTTTAAAGGTCGACGCCCCCCTAAAAAATGAAACCCAATGCAAAAATAAAGACTTAAAATGCAAGATAAGGGAATTTGTACTTACTTGGTCCAAACATAAGTTTTTTTCGTCCATTGTAGCTCTTGGAATCACTGCTTTTGACAAAGGGGGTCTTTTGGCTCCAGAGTCAATTTCCAAATCAGCGATGGTGATAATGAGCTGCCGGCTTCTATTTATAGACTTTTTGGCCTCTTTTTGTCACTTTTTTGGCCTCCCTTATCATTTTCTTTATACCAAAAACCATTTAGAGTGATTCAGGAGTTTCATAGGAGGGATATGATCAGGTATTGGGATAGTTTTCTGACTTTTGAGTAATTTTCAACGGTCCGTGAAAAAAAAATTCGAGGATCAACTTGAGCATATAGGTTAGGTTTCTACCCTGACTTTTGTATCTCCTTGTCTTTTTCCTTTGCCATAGGATCGATCCCATTAGGTTGTGACACAAAACCATCATAGCTGCTTTAGAAGTGTCACTACTTGGTGGTAGAGCTTACCAGAACATGGATTCCCTAGGTAGATCCTGGTTGCATTATGGTATCTATGTTGTCTTTAATCACTGTAGGCTCGGGAGTCCTTGTAGTTTTTCCCGATTACAAGTTCGAGCCTCATTTGCACAATTCTTTTTCGCTCTTGACCTCACCCTCAGGACTCCCAAAAGATGTAATGGGTCTTCTTTTAAGCCCTTTTCAGACCCTCTAAACATGAAAAGATTGTCGAGTGATCTTGTGGCCTTTCATGCTTGTTAAACTGAAATTTGAAGCCACGTCTGTCCAACGGTAGTTTACCCCTTTTTCGGTCTGGATGGTCAACTGTATGAACAAATTTATACTCTATGGAACTTCAGTTCTCTAGAAGAGTACTCTTAGGTATAATTTTATCCCTTTTTCGGGCCTGAGGGACTAAACTTACAAAGAAGGAACCCCCACGGAGTCCATAGTTAAGCTCTTTTCAGACTCCCTAAAATTGAAAATAACGTCGAGTGACCTTATTCTTTCACACTCGTTAAACTGGTCCAGAAGAACATTCATGACGGAGTCCATAGCTAAGTTTTTTTCAGACTCCTTAAAAATGAAAAAATGGCCGAGTGATCTTGTCCTTATCACACTCGTTAAAATGGTTTTGAATAGACGTCTTGTCGGTGCTAGTTTACCCCTTTTTTGAACCGACTAGACTATCTTTGAAAAAGGTACCCCAATGGAGTCTCCTTTTATGATTTTTCAGACTCTCTAAACATGAAAAACCATCGAGCTTACCTTCTCTGGGATCATAAAACTTACATCGAAGGACGTTACCATTGTGTGTTTTGTTAACCATATTTGCATACCTTATGCGCCAACCTTGTAGCACTTTGCTTCTGCGTCTTAACACCCTTGGCCCCTGGAGGATTTTTCCCGAGTATCATTATTTTGAACATCAGTCTTGTCCTTGTGCCTTGATCTTGTATGTTTTTCACACTCGTTCCTCCATTGTAATGTAACATTCCTTTATTCTTTTTCCAAAATTATTGAAAAAGACAAAAAAATCAAATATACCCCAAAAAGAGGAAGGGAAAAGTATTTTCTTTATTGGCAGCATAATGAGTCACCCTTGGATAAAGAACATCTATCCATTTTTTCTTCAAGCTTTGGGATGTAGTATGACCTTAGGAAGATGTTCTCGCTACATAGAGTTGTGTCCTCCTCCGTTTGGTTATTCTTCCAAACATATGGAGAGTTTGTGTTACCTCCTGCTTCGTAAACTTATGATTAATGTCATGCTGCCTAAATCTCATCATTTGTCGTGTTGTTGTCCAAGGGAAGTTTCTACCAAGCCTAAGTCGGCCCCTCTGCAATTTGTCTCTTTCCCTCATACCCGACCATCCTGAATGTCCAATCAAGTCCTTGTTCAAAATCAATGAAGCCTTCAGTCTGATCATCAAGATTATCTAGTCCATGGCCGACGAGCTGTCAAATACCTCTGGGTAGTGAAGTCATACACTTATATTACACTCCTACCTTGAGTTTTGAATATTTTGAAGTTGTTTCTTGAGCTCTGAAGATCTCATCTCCAGCCATCAGGTCGTATCAGCTTCTAGAAGATGAATACTCTATATGTATATATTTTTTATTTCGAGATGTAGCTCCACTGTGTATTGTTCACGGCTACACTTTATATAGTTATTTTACATGGATCTACATTGTATTTGATTGGTAGACATGATTCTATTTTATCCCAAGCATGGGTATGCCCGCCTCGGTGAGACATTTGTTATTTTGCAGACGACGCCTCCCAGTTCCTGGTCCCTGGGCTCACTTGTTCGGCACATCAGTAAAGATTGGTAATGTATTTCAGCCATCAGACGCTCTTCTGACCTCGCACATTAGGGGGCATCTATTATAACCCTAATTT
>ML777453.1:1965884-1976274 GCA_009831015.1 Picea engelmannii | reverse complement strand
GTTGATGGGAGTGTGGAGAAATACAAGGCCAGGTTTGTGGCCCGGGGCTTCTCACAGATCGAGGGGATAGATTATGGTGAGACCTTTGCACCTGTCGCAAGGTACTCTTCCATAAGATCCATCCTTGCACTCTCAGCGCAGATTGGCTGGCGCATTCATCAGATGGATGTTAAAACTATGTTCCTCAATGGGATCGTTGAGGAAGAAGTGCACATTGAATAGGCAGAAGGTTTTGAGACCTTTGACAAAGAGTCGCATGTGTGCAGACTCAAGAAAGCATTGTATGGGCTGAAGCAAGCACCCCATGCTTGGTACACTTGGATATACAGCTATTTCACTAGATTGGGCTTCACCAAAAGTGAAGTGGATGCAAACCTATACCAAATTGTGGTGGAGGGTAAGCTTTTAATCATTATGTGTTATGTTGATGATTTAATACTGACTAATGATGAGCAGCTGATACACTCATGCAAGGAGGACCTTGCAAAGGAGTTTGAGATGAAGGATTTGGGCCTTCTTCATTGTTTCCTTGGTTTGGAAATATGGCAGTGAGATGGTGAAATTTTTGTGTCTCAAGGCAAGTATACCAGGGAGATACTGGGTAAGTTTCACATGGAGGGCTGCAAACCCATGGATACTCATCTTCCAGGAAACTGGAGGAAAGAGGATGCTACTTCTGGAGAGGTAGTGGATGCTATTGTCTATTGACAGTTAATGGGTTCGCTAATGTATTTAGTGAACACGAGACAGGACATTTTCTATGCAGTTAACCAGCTAATTCAAGCGATGGTTAAGCCTACCAAACTCTTTTGGAAGGCGAATAAGCATGTCCTGAGATATCTGAAAGGCACATGTGAGTATGGATTATGGTATAGACAGACGGATGAGGTGAAGTTGCATGGCTTCATGGATGCAGATTGGGCGGGCAGCCCAACGAACAGAAAGCGCACATCAGGAGGGATCTTTAGTATCGGGTCTACAGTTGTTTCTTGGTACAGCAAGAAATAGAGATCTGTGGCACTTAGTTCAGCGGAAGCGGAATACATGGCAGCGAGCCAAGCTGCATGTGAGGCTATCTGGATGAGGAAGATCTTGGTTGGTTTGTTTGGTTCTCATTTAGATCTGACAATGATTTATTGTGATAATCAGAGTTGCATTAAACTCTTGATTAATCATGTGTTTCATGATAGATCTAAGCATATAGATATCCAGTATCATCATCTCAGAGATCATGTGCAGTGGAAGATCATGTTGCTTCAATACATTCCTACGGAAGATCAGGATGCAGACATTCTGATGAAGGCGCTCACTAGGAGCAAATTCAAATATCATAGAGATAGGATTGGGGTGAAGGATAATCCCTTTCTTGTTGAGAGGGAGTGTTGAAAAATCAACAAGAAACATGTGTCTAATTTACTTTTCCCTTAATTAAATTAGACAATAAATATTGATCTATTATCTCATTCATAACTGAGTGATTTGGAATTGTAACAGAATTATAAGTGTAATTAAGTGAGTTAATATCAGTTGTACTAGTTGTAACTAAACATGCACTAGTGAGAGTTCAATTAATCAGTGAACTCACATGCAACTGAAGATTCTCCATGGTTAACTACATGCATGTCAGTTCCAATGGAGATCCAGTTGAGATAACAGGTGAAAGGGACAGTTTGGCTATCAGTTGTGATTTGTTCACACATGCAGTGAATATGCTTATGAGCATGTGCAAATGAGGCAATTGTATTCATTCGATTCATTGTGAGAATTCGGATTACAGAGATTGTGCAGAGGAGGCAGGCTGTCTGGACACATGAATTGGCGCATGTATTTGCTAATTTGTGTATGACAGTGTGAGACGATTGTATTTTACTGAGAGCTCTTGGATTAGAGTTTTGTATGAGATTGTTTCATGATTCATGATATACATAATATATGATAGTTGGGGTTTTTAGCTTTACGCTTTCCCGGTAAAACTTATGTGTTGTGTGTTATTGATATTTCTCTTTGTGCATTGTGGTTGTGATCTTGGTTTAATTGCTTCCGCAATAATAATAGTAGAAGCGATTATGTATTTAACAAGTGGCGGAAATTGTTAGATCAGGAGAATCGCATGAATACATTAATTTGTATCAAAACTTCTACAAAAACTATCCAATGATATATTGTCATGCATTGGTCGGCATTAGCACTCCACAAACCCTCAAGATATAAGGACACATCAAAAATAAAAAGGTAACAAAGTTGATTGATTCTGGTAGTACCCATAACTTCATCAATTACAAATTAGCAAAGGATCTCAATTGATTTAGCACCAGAATTTTGAGTAATGATTGCAAATGGAGGTACCATAAATTATTCTGGGAAGTGTCATAGTATTAAGCTCAATATGGGGGAGTCCCATGATTTCTATCCAAATGGGTGGTGTTGATGTTGACAAAGTATTAAAACAATTGGAAGAGCAAAAAATTTATAGATATCCTTCCAAGTGTGCCATTGGGGTTCAAGACGTGGAATATTTGGGTCATATTGTATCTCATGATGGTGTAAAAGTGGACTCAAACAAAATTAAAGCTATGAGGGACTGGCCAATTCCAAAAACCTTGAAGAAACTTACAGGATTCTTGGGATTGATAGGCTATTACCAAAATTTTGTCAAGAACTATGGTCAAATAGCAGCACCTCTAACAACATTATTAAAGAAGGAAGCATTTTATTAGACTCAAGTAGCAACCAAATATTTTGAAAAACTTAAGGAGGCTATGGGTACAACTCTTGTCCGAGCCACACCTGACTTCAAAAAAACATTTATTGTGGAGTGTGATGCCTTGGGCCATGGCATTGGTGCAATTTTAATGCAAGAAGGAAGGCCCCTTGCCTTTGAAAGCAACCAACTTAAAGGAAAAAAATTACTAAAACCCATTTATGAAAAAGAAAATGTTGGCCATAATACATGCAGATAAGAAATGGTGCCCTTACCTAATAGGAAGACACTTCAAAGTAAAAATGAATCATCATAGTATGAAGTACTTCTTGGAGAAATAATTATCTTCAGAAGAGCAACAAAAATGGGTTAGAAATATGCTAGCTTATGACTTTGAAATTATCTACAAAAAAGGAAAACATAATTTTGTGGAAGATGCCATTTCAAGGAAAGAAGAAGAAATAGAAGCTTCATTGTGTGCTATTTATATCCCTCAATTTGATTGGGTGGAAGAATCAAGGATAGAATGGAAGAAAGATCAAGAGGTATACAAGATCATTCAAAAACTACAAGAGGACCACGATTCATTGGATAATTTTGTATGAAAAAATGATTTGTTATAGTATCATGATCACCTATATTTATGTAATAATTCCCAACTCAAGTAGAGGGTCATTCTGGAATTGCACACTTATCATATAGGAGGACATTTAGGATTCTTGAAAATGTACTACATGATCAAAATTGATTTTTTCTAGGAAGGTATTAAGATTGATGTTCAAAATTTTTTGTTTGAATGTGTGGTCTGCCAACAAAACAAGGGAGAGATAAGCAAGTTTCCAAGTCTCATACAACCATTAGTTATGCCAAGTCAGTTTTGGGAAGAAGTTTCAAAGGCTTTTATTATTTTACCCAAATCTGAAGAAAAAAACTATCATCAACATGGCAGTGGATCGACTAACAAAGTACAATAGTCGTGGTACTCATGGAAATAGTTCAAAAGCTACATGGATCTCCCAAGCTTATTGTATGTGACAAAGATCCAATTTTCAATGGAAATTGTTGGAATGAATTGTTTTCCTGTTTGGGTACTCAATTAGCTCATAGCTCATCTTACCATCCTCAATCCGATTGGAAAACTAAGATTGTGAATAAATGTCTATAATGATGTCTTCTTTATTTTGCATCTGATAAACAAACACAATGGGTCAAGTGGTTTCCCTTGGTGGAATGGTGGTACAACACATCCTTCCATACTTCATCAATAATTTCCTCATTTCTCACACTTTATGGATATCATCCTCCCTCCACCACATCACCCTTGAAAGGGACTATAGAGATTCAAGCAGTGGAGGACCACATAGGGTGCCAACAAGAGGTTCTCAAACTATTGAAGGACAACTTGGTTATTGCACAAAATAGGATGAAACAACAAGCAAATCAACATTGCAATGAAAGGGAATTTGAAGTGGGGGGTTGGGTATTTATGAGGCTACAACCATATAAACAAATGTCCCTTCAGCAATAAAAGAAGGACAATAAATTATCACCCAACTATTATGGCCCCCATAAGGTTTTGTAAAGGATTGGAAGTATGGCTTACAAATTGGAGTTGCCTCCATATTCACATGCACATCCAGTCTTCCATGTTTATTTTTTAAAGAAGGTAATCAGCAACAAGATCCCAGTCCAAACTATTTTACGAGAGATTAATGAAGAAGCGAAAATCATACTAGAACCAAAAAAATCCTTGAAACAAGGATTGAGCAGCCAAGATATCAAGCAATTATTGAGTACCTCGCCAAATGGAAGAACCTATCAATGAAAAAGGTGGCATGGGAAGATGAGTTCTTCATGCAGAAACACCCGCGGTTAGTCAAGTGTTGAGGACACCACTTGTTTGAAGGGGAGGGGCATGTTAAGCCCTATACAAGCCCCATGTTATGTATAAAACCCCTTATTAAGCCCTATTTATTGAATTATTAAATTTTTAGTGCTATATTTGCATGTACGCTATAACCCTTCATTGTACCCTTTCATTATAATTGTACTCTTTGTCTCCTATATATATACCAAACTCTTAAGATCATATTATCTCATCTTATCTTGTCTTTTGAATTGGACATATTGCAAAAGGAGGTTTCCCCCTCAAAGTCCATTGCATTCATTGAATTTTTATCATTCTCAAGGCATTGGTATGGACAAAACTATGGACCCATTATGTGCGAGGAATATTCTTGGTTGTTTAGTGCCTCTCGCAAAATCAAATATGCTCCTGAGCATCCTCAGTGCCCTTATATCGATTTATTAGTTCAAAGCCAGTTGTGGGATGGAACTTGAACTTTATAAATTCAACTACCTGCACCCATTCTTGTATATCTCTACAGTGGGTTTCCAACCAACGTGCAGGTGATCCTTTCACAATTGCATTCATAGCTTGTATCCTTTGGTTCTCTGTGTCTAATTCTTCCTTTTGCGCCAAAAATGTGTCAACTGACCCTCTACCATCAAATCTTGGGACATCACATAACTCTGAGCCGATCCAACGTATTGCATTTGTAATTCATGCACATCTCCTTGTAGATACTACATATATATTATTCTATCATATTTCCATAACATCCTCCAAATATGTGTCATAGGAATGTACACTTCTCCAACTCAACTCGCCATCAACCGCAGGGTTGACCGAATCTTCCCTATGCCCTGTAATATTATAGATGTTTTGAATGAAGGTTATGTTCTTGCAAAGAATATAACACATACCCAACGTTCTCCCACTTGTTGTTTTCTTTACATATAGGAGGGTTACAGGATCGCATAGTCAACAATCCAGGGAAAAAAATCCCATAGATCGTCTACACCAAGAGAACTTCTCAATGCTCACAGATTTTGTTAATGAATCTACAAAATTATCCAAAGTGTCCACCTTCATCAACAACACCTTCTTTTCTTTAACCCTGTCTCTCACAAAGTGATACTGGACATCAATATGCTTTGTCTTCAAATGATATGTCGAGTTCTTCACTAAGAAGATTGCACTTTGATTGTCACAATATATCCTTACAACTTGGTGTACCAACCCAATACATGAACACAATATTTGTAATCATATTTCTTCCTTGGTTGCATGAGTGGCTACCATGTATTCAACTTCTGTAGTTGAGAGTGCCACTACAACTTGTCTTTTCTCATCCAACTGATTTCTCCTCCAAACAGGTTAAACACATGTCTTCTTGTAGATCTCTTGTGATCCAGATCTCCAAAATAGTCCGCATCAACAAACCCATGTATGTCCAACACTATGTTCAATCATGGTATTCCTTGGTAGAACAATCCATACCTATTAGTGCCACACAAATACCTAAAACTCCTCTTTACTGCTATCCAATGCTCCTTCTCTGGTTTTCACATAAACTTACTCAAAATTCCCACTGCATGTGCAATGTATGGTCTAGTACAGACCATTGCATGCATCAAACTTCCAACCGCACTCACATATGGAACACAATACATGTCCTCTTCCTCTTCATGTATCTTGTAACACTGATCCATAGATAACTTTACACCTACATGAATAGGAACCTTGATCGGTTTACATTCCTGCATATTAAACCTATGCAATATTGTCTCAACATATTTCCTCTGATTTAACTAGAGTTTCATGTTTGCTCGATATCTTTTAATTTCCATGCTCAAAATGAAATTTGCAGCGCCAAGATCCTTCATGAAAAATTTAGAGGACAACTACGTTTTCACATTTTGGATAATCTCCTTGTTGTTTCCTATCAGCAACATATCATCCACATACAAGACCAAATAAATAAGAAGATCACCAATTAATTTGAAACACACATAGTGATCTGCTTTGCTCCTTGTGAAGCCAAGTCCCAACATATAAGTATCAAAAAAATTGTACCGTATTGGTGATTGCTTTAACCCATATAGTGATCTAGGTCGATATTGGTGACCACCCACCTGTTCCAAATTCCAACTGGCTCATCTTGATAGTTTTCAGTTCAACACGTTTCTCTGTAATGGGGACATTTTGTTGTAATTGTGGGTTCTACACTTACGGGGATATCTTGAAGCCCTACATAACATCCAAGTGGATATGGTGGCCGCCCACCTATTCCAACTGGCTTATTTTGAAACTCTTCATGTCAATGCATCTTGTTGTACTTCCAGGGCCGTTTTTGGGTTCTAAACAATATTTTCTTGGATTTCCATAGTCAAACTATATATGGAGTCATAGTTTGATGACATAATGTGTAGTTCTCAAAAATATCTTTCCAACAGGCTATCACATGCCTAAAACGGAGATCGTATGCAAAAGTTACAACCTTGAGAAGTTAATGTACTAACTTACCCCAACGAGGCCCACATGAATTTTGGCGCTTCATCTCCTAGGGTTAGGTTTTTGGATGTCTAGGGTTTTTGCATTCACATTTATCATAAAAATGCCTTCAAAGCCTCATTGTAATCATCTTCTTGCGAATGAGCATAGCCATCACATCTCTTCTCAGAGATAAAGCTGCCACCATTCTAGCGAGTCTGACACTCTTTATTTTTACAGTCTCTGTACATTTCTTTCATTAATAGAAATCATGTATTGTTGTATCTCTCTGTTTCTAGCAATTTTTATGAGTATTTCATTGTAAGATCTTTGTTTTCATTTCGTTCAATAAAAAATCTGGATCAGTGGTATCAGAGTAGGCTACTCTTGATCGTTTTTCAGTGCATGTCCTCGAAGAGGTCCGAGTATAGCAAGTTGGGTCTCGAGCTTGTCTCTCTTGAGGAAAATYGCTCTTGCACACCCAAGAAACCCTTTATGGTGGCATAAAAGAAAAATGGTGAAGCAAAATATTCTATTAACCTATTGCTTGAGCAAGCTCTCATGCGACAGAAGGACGAAATGATGGATAATTTTGCACACATCCTTTAACGCYTGCCTATAGCAACAAGTGGTTAATTTTGATATTCCCATATTTGAAGGTTAGAAAGATGTGGATGCCTTAGAAAAATGGTTAAATATGCTAGAAGGTTATTTCTTTGTTCACAATTTTTCCAATAGGGAAAAGATCACCTTCACACTCCTCAAGGATCTTCCCCATGTCAAACATTGGTGGGAAACTTACTGGGAGAAAAGTTCCACAGAGAAATCTGGAATATATAGGGTTGAGCCCACTTGGGATTTTTTTGTGGATGCGGTCAAGGAACAATACTACCCTAATGATAACTATGAAGACCAGTACATGATATGGACCACAATGTGGCAAGAGAAGAGCCAAACAGTGTCGGATTTCACAAATCCTTTCCACACCTTGTGCACCAAGCTAGGTATCAAAGACTCTGAGCAGCATCTAGTTCTGAAATACTGTGGGGCTCTACACAGGTACATCTAAACCGAAATGGATTTCCTAAACATCTTATCATTGGGAGTTTCCTATCGATATGTTGCCAAAATCGAGCAGAAATTTAGGCACTAGAACAAATGGGAGTTTGGGTTTGCAAATCCGCATCAACCAAAGAATGGTAAATATGGCCCTAACCAAGAGCCTATAGATAACCAGTCCAAGACACATGAAAAGAAGGGTAAAGGAAAGATGGAGAATGACACTGGGAAGTGGTGCAACTTCCACAAAATCCCTTGGCACGACACCGATGAATGTCACTTGAAACAATCATTGGTGGTCGACGTCAAAGAGAAGGAGATGAACCCTAATTTAGAATATGATCTAGAAAATATTAAAAATAGACATATCATCAACATAGACCTCACTACTACTGTTGCGACTGCAAAAACTCAACTAGAAGAACCAGTATATCATGAAGAGGGGGAGCGCCTATTCCATTCACATATGTGGGTGAAGGGGACCCCGTTGCATTTCATTGTTGATAATGGAAGCCAGAAGAACCTCATATCAACTGAGGTCATCAAAAAGTTGGGGTTGTCAACAACACCACACCCACAGTCGTGCAACATCGGGTGGCTTCACCAGGGGCGAGATCTTTGTGTCAGCCAGTGGTGTCACATGTCTTATGTCATTTATCCCTTCAAGGATGAGGTAGTGTGTGATGTTTCCCCTCTTGATGTCTGTGATTTTGTTTTGGGCCAACCATATATGTGGAAACACCATCTTGTTTATGAGTATCGACCCTATAGTATCATTATTACTCTAGGGTGTAGCTCTACATGATACTAGAGGTATTTTTGACTATTGTTCCACCAAAATAGTGTCGCAGGGTAATCTCTCATACTGCAAAATTCATGCTCTTCATGGTATGTTCAAAGGATGCACAAAAGGACACTACAGCCATTGTAGCCTCAACACCTTCTATCTAGTAGAAGCAGATTTTCGAAGAGAAATAATATATTGTTTCTTCACCTACAATGGTGCCTACACAATGCTCCATAAAGCCCATAGATAATAGGTTGGTGGAATAGATTTAACCCCACCAGCAACAAGTTTGTGACAACCTTCCACAGACCAAGCAGCGCAACTTATCCAACAAGGCATGTCGCTCACCAATATTCATGTTCAGAAAATACTTTCCCCTCTTCCTCTAGCACTCAATGCAATGGAGACCATTGCTTCCTAAGGGGGGAGGATTTATCTAGGTGGATATTGGTGGCCAACCACATGTTCCAAATTCCAACTAGCTCATCTTTACTGATTTCAGTTAAGCACGTCTCTCTGTAATGGGTAAATTTATTTTTAATTGTGGGTTCAAAACTTATGGGGTTGTCTTGAAGCCCAACACAACATCCATGTGGATATCGGTGGCCGCCCACCTATTCCAACTGGCTTATTTTGGAATTTTTCATGTAAGTACATCTTTTTGTACTTCCAGGGCCATTTTGGGGCTCTAAATAGATTTTTCTTGGCGTGCCACAATAAAACTATAAATGGATTAAGTGTTTGATGACAGAATCTGTAGTTCTCGAAAATACCTTTCCAACGGGCTATCACACACCTAAAACGGAGATCGTATGCAAACGTTTTGACCCTAGGAAGTTAATGTACTAACTTACCCCAACGAGGCCCACATGAATTTTGGCGTTTCATCTCCTAGGGGTAGGTTTTTGGATGTCTAGGGTTTTGTCTTACACATTTATAATAAAAATTCCTTCAGAGCCTCATTGTAATCATCCTCTTGCAAATGAGCGTAGTGTTAGCAAAACAGGACCGCGGAGCAATAAAATAAAACAAATGCGGAAACAAAACACAAAAGATACACAATACAATAGAGACACAGATTTATGTGGTTCACCCAGTGTGGGCTACGTCCACCAGAGAAATTGCCAGGTCCTTCATTTATTATTATCCAGCAAATGAAGGGATACAACCTATAGCAAAACCTGTTGTAACTTCCTCTTCTTTCTCTTACAGTCTCATCTCTCAGAATACAATACTCGCCATAATGCATAGCCACAATACATTTACCTCATAATAGAGGGTTGCCTTCTAGGGGAAAAAACCCTAACATAATTTCTATCATTAGATCTGTGACCTTATAATGAACGGTCCAGATTTACAATGAAATTACAATATACATTTACCAGGCAATTTTTCCTTCGGAGGCTTCACCCCCAAACCCCCATCAGCAAACACTGTCCCCGAACCCCGCAGCTGAGGGGATAGGCCCCCCAGACCTCGCAGAGGGGGTACCACCCCTCTGCACTCC
>ML777453.1:1893169-1945553 GCA_009831015.1 Picea engelmannii | reverse complement strand
CCCCCCCCCTGCTTAAAGGTCGGAAGGCAAGGGGGGTCCGGAATCCAACGCGCGTCGTTGATCTAGGTGCGCGAATCTGGACCGCTCGGACTTGCTTGCTGCTTATCATGGGCGCATAATTGCCCAAAACTTAGGACAAAGGGGGTTTTAACCCTTCTTATGCATTCTACCCCCCTATACAAGAAGAATCACTAACAGGTGTCTAAGAAACCCTCTTAAAAGAAAAACGGCAGAGCAGAAGATTCTATTAACCTGTTGCCTGAGCAATCTCTCACATGACAGAGGGACGAAATGATGGAGAATTTCACACACATCCTTCAACGCCTATCGATAGCAACAGGTGCATCTTCATCAAGCAACCATTTTGGAGGAACCTCTCCCTTCAAGGAACATGTTAATTTTTATATCCCCATATTTGAAGGTTAGATAGATGTAGATGCCTTAGAAAAATGGTTAAATTTGCTAGAAGGATATTTCTTTGTTCACAATTTTTCCGACGAGGAAAAGATCACCTTCGCACTCCTCAAAACTCTCCACCAGGTCAAACATTGGTGGGAAACTTACTGGGAGAAAATTTCCATAGAAGAATATGGAATATATGGGGTTGAGCCCACTTGGGATTTTTTTGTGGATACGGTCAAGGAACAACACTATCTTTTTGATAACTATGAAGACCAGTACATGAGATGGACCACATTGTGGTAAGAGAAGAGCCAAATAGTGTCAGAGTTCACAAATACTTTCCACACCTTGCACACTAAGCTAGGTATCAAAGACTCCAAGTGGCATTTGGTTCTGAAATATCGTCGGGGTCTACATAGGCACATCCAAACCGAAATGGATTTCCTAAACATCTCATCATTGGGAGATTTTTATCAATATGTTGTCAAAATCGAGCAGAAATTTAGGCATCAGAGCAAATGGGAGTTCGGGTCTGCAAATCCAAAACAACCAAAGCATGGTAAAAACATCCCTAACCAATAGCCTATAGACAACCAATCCAAGACACAAGACAAGAATGGTAAAGGAAAGACAAATAATGACACTAGGAAGTGGTGTGAATTCCACAAAAGCCCCTGGCACAACACCGATGAATGTTTCTTGAAACAATCAATGGTGGTCAAGGTCAAAGACAAGGAGCTGAACCTTGATTCAGAATATGATCTGGAACATATTGAAAACAGATAGATCATTGAAGCATACCCACTACTACTGTAGTGACCACATCAATTCAACCAAAAGAACCAGTAGATCCTGAAGAGGGGAAGTGCCTCTTCCATTCACAGATGTGGGTGAATGGGACCATGTTTCATTTCATTGTTGATAATGAAAGCCAGAAGAACCTTATCTTAGTTGAGGTCATCAAACGGTTGAGGTTGTCGACAACACCACACCCATAGCCATACAACATTGGTGGCTTCACTAGGGATGAGGTCTCTGTGTCAAACAATGGTGTCACATGTCCTATGGAATCCATCCCTTCAAGGATGAGGTAGTGTGTAATGTTTCCCCTCTTGATGTTTGTGATGTTTTTTTGGGCCAACCATATATGTGGAAACTTCATGTTTTTTATGAGTCTCGACCCCGTAGTGTCATTATTACTCTATGGTGTCAGCTCTACAGGACACCAGAGGTAGTTCCGACTATCGTTCCATGAAAATAGTGTCGCAAGGTAATCTCTCATACTAGAAAATTCATCTGCTTCGCGATCTGTTCAAAGGATGCACAGAAGGACACTACAACCATTGTAGCCTCAACGCCTTCTATCCAGTAGAAGCATATTGTCGAAGAGAAATAAGATATTTTTTCTTCACCTACAATGGTTCCTACACAATGTCCCATCAAGCCCAGAGATAATAGGTTGGTGGAACAGATTCAACCCCTCCTGCAACAGGTTCGTGACAGCCTTTCGCAAACCAAGCAATGCAACTTCTCCAACAAGGCACGCCACTCACCAAGACTTAGATTCATAAAACGCTTTCCCCTCTTCCTCGGGTACTCAACATAATGGAGACCATTTATTCCTGAGGGGAAAGGATTGATCCATGTGTATATTGGTTGCCACCCACCTATTCCAAATTCCAACTGGCTCATCTTGATAGTTTTCAGTCCAGCACGTTTCTCTGTAATGGGGATATTTCTTTGTAATTGTGGGTTCTACACTTATGAGGCTATCCTGAAGCCCTGCACAGCATCCAGGTGGATATTGGTGGTCACCCACCTATTCCAATTGGCTCATTTTTGAAGTGTTCATGTCAGTACATATTTTTGTACTTCCAGTGATGTTTTGGGGTTCTAAATAGTGTTTTCTTGGCTTTCCATAGTCAAACTTTAGATGAAGTCAAATTTTGATTGCATAATGCATATTTCTCGAAAATAACTTTCCAACGAGCTATCACACACATAAAACGGAGATCGTATGCAAAAGTTACGACCCCGGGAAGTTAATGTACTAACTTACCCCAACGGGGCCCACATGACTTTTGGAGCTTCATCTCCTATGGTTAGGTTTTTGTATGTCTAGGGTTTTGGCATTCACATTTATCATAAAAATGCCTTCAAAGCCTCATTGTAATCATCTTCGTTCGAATGAGCATAGCCGTCACATCTCTTCTCAGAGATAAAGCTACCACCATTCTAGCAAGTCTAGCACTCTGTATTTTTATAATCTTTGTACATTTCTTTCATTAATAGAAATCATGTATTGTTGTATCTCTCTATTTCTAGAAATTTTTATGAGTATTTCATTGTAATATATATGTTTTCATTTTGTTCTGAAAATAATCTTGGTCATACAGGGACTTTTTCAACTTGCATACCAGCTCTTTTTTTCCCTTCACAACAAAGCCTTTTGGTTGTTTCATGTAGATTTCTTCTTCCAGATCCCCATGTAGGAATGTTGTCTTCACATCCATATATTCTACATCAAAATCAAATGCAACACCAACAAATAAAATAAATCTAATAGAATTTAACTTGGCAATAGAAGAAAAAATTTCACCAAAGTCAATTCCCTCTACCTGGGAATAATCTTTTGCCACTAACAGAGTTTTCTATTTCTCCACTTTATGTTCTGCATTCAACTTCTTCTTAAACACCCATTTGATTCCAACAAGATTTCTTCCAATCAACAACTCCACTAGATCCCAAGCCTCATTATTGTCGAAGGCTTCCATTTCTTCAACCATGGCCTTTTTCTAGAGTTTTCCATCCTCCAAATCCTCTTCCTCCCTAACAATTCTAGGATCATCATGAGTAATAGGCAAAGAAAAATTTGAACAGAAATTAGGTGTAGTGTACCTTTCTAGATGCCTTCTTTTTTGAACCGGTCTCCTCAATACTGGAGTATGAGGATCTTCTTCTTCTTATTCATATTCTTTTGTAGAGTTTGATTTTCCATCCTTTAACTCAAACTATATTTTCTCTGGTTCTTCCTTCCTTGGTAAGACTTCATGTTTGACAACATCTTTGATTTCTCTCAATACCACATATCGGCCATACACTACGTTCTTAGTTTCTGGGTTCCAATGCTTATAACCTTTCAGACCATCTTTATAACTAATAAAGATACACTTTTCAACCTTTTTATCTAGCTTACTTGTGTTTTCCTTTAGAACATGAACGTAGGCCTCACAACCAAACACCCTGAGATGTGTGAGAGAAGGTTTCTCACCAGTCCATACCTCGTGTGGATTCCATTCATCTAGTGTTGTTGAGGGTGATTAATTGACCAGGTAACATGTATTACCCACTACCTCTACCCATAATTCTTGTCCTAACCCGGCACCACTGAGCACACACCTTATTTTTTCCATCAACGTCTTGTTCATCATTTCTACAACTCCATTCTGCTAAGGTGTATATGGAGTAGTATTATTCCTTTCTATACCCCACTTACTAAATAATTATTGGAATTCATTTCCATAGAACTTTCAACCATTATATATCCCCAACACCTTAATTATTTTCTCTGTTTGATTCTCCACAAGAGCCTTAAACTCTTTAAACTTGTCAAAGACTTCATGTTTCTTCCTAAGGAAATCTATCCAAGTATTCCTTGAGAAGTAATCTATAGATGAGACATAGCACACATATTTTTCGAGTGATGGAACCAACACAGGTCCAAACACATCATTGTGCACCAATTGTAAAATTCCCTCTACCTTCATTGCACCTAAGGAGAATCTTACATGATTCTACTTCCCATATACACAATGTTCACAAAAATAAAAATCTAGAGAGTAGTTAGACATACCTTCAACCATGCCATTACCATGTAGTAGTAAAAATCCCTTCTCTCTTATATGGCTCAGTCTTTGATGCCACAAAATATCCTTTTCTTCAGAGACTGTTGGATTTTTTTCTTTATCATCTCCAATCTCAGGAATAATAGAACTATTGCACCCATAACTAATAGTGCTTCCCTACAACTTATACAGAGTTCCAAACCGAACTCCCTTTAGCAACACCATTGCTCCTCGAACAATCCTACAAGTTTCTTTGTCAAACACTATTTTTACCCTTGCATCATCCATTATGCTTATAGAAATAAAATTTATGCCCAATCCTAGGATGTGCAGAACACCATGGAGTGCTCTAATCCTTCCATCCATGATATTCAACTTGAATTTTCCTTGTCTTATGATTTTGGTTGTCGAGTCATCACCTAGGAAAACATCACCTCCATTATACCTTTCATATTCACAAAACCACTCCCTGTGAGAAGTCATATCAATGGATGCACCAGATTTGTTGGCCCTTGACCAAGTTTTGAGGACTCTTGGTCATTTTTTACCATTTTGGGACTTCGACAGGCTGTCGAAGGCGGAGCGCAAGTCGAAGCGGAGATCACTGGATCTCGACCCCTTTTTAGGGATTTTTGGGTTTTGGGCTTATGTAATGGGTATGGGGATGTCGACCCATGGGTTTACCCATGCTTAGGCCTATTTTGTAATGAATAAATAGAAGTCTAGGAGATGTAAGAAGTAGTAACTAGTCAGTGTGAGCCATTATTGCTAAGTGAAAAAGTAGATCTGTGTTATTTGGCTTTGTGTGCACTGTGTGAGACTTGCAAGGCTAAGTTAAAGTGACTGTAGAAGACTGTGTACGGCTCTATGCCTAGATATACTCGGGGAAGGAGGATCTGGCGAGGTGCGCAGATCTCCTTTCCTCTGCAGAGTTGATTTGGAGGCTTTGTGCATGTAAGAAGATTGAAAGAAGCTAATAAAGAAGACAAAGAGTTGGTGGGCGTAGCCCCAGGGAGGGGGTGAACCACGTATATCCTGTGTTATGAATGCTTTGTGATTTATGATTACTCTCTTGTTTATGTGATTCAATGCTTAGTGCATTTTTAGATGATAGATGAATCTGATATGATAGCTTAGTGTTGAATAATGTGAACGAATGATAGATTTGATCTCTGTTGGTATGCTTAGTGCTTGAATCCATTGGATCTGTGTGAATGATGTGTTAATCTATTGTTATGGTTTAGCTATATAGTACTCTGCAGGATGTGCGAGATCAAAGAGAAGAGACTGCTCGAGGCGCAGTTGAAAGAATCAAGGGCATTGCCATGGAATGTAAACAACTGAGTGATCGCAATGCCCAAACTTATGAGCAACTCACTAAGGATCCTGAATTGAAGGCACTAGAGTCATAGCTCCAGGAAGTGAAGAAGAAAGTAGAAACAGTACAGGTGCAGTTGAAGCCCTTGTCAGTCATTGAGAGGATGAAGTGATCCCAAGAACAGCGCACTGCCTAGCAGCAGGTCCACACGATTCAGAGCAGAGTCATGGAAGTAACTCAGAGGCTTCAACCAATACAGAACAAGGCTTACCAACTATTCGCAGAGATCGAAGGTTGAGGAGTAGAATTGGAGAAAGTCATCATTGTAGCTGAACAGTGCTTAGAGGGACCTATCAATGAAGTAGTAATCCAAGATTTCACTAAGAAGGAGGTTGTGGCACAGCAACAGGTCAAAGCCACTCAAGCCAAGCTCGAGGCTTTTAAGGCAAAGCTACCCAAATCAGAGTGACTCGGGATGAGTCACATGTGAGTGTTGGGGGCATGTTGGCCCTTGACCAAGTTTTGAGGACCCTTGGTCATGTTTTACCATTTTGGGACTTCGACGGGCTGTCGAAGGTGAAGTGCAAGTCGAAGCGGAGATCACGGGATCTCGGCCCCTTTTTAGGGATTTTTGGGTTTTGGGCTTATGTAATGGGTATGGGGATGTCGGCCCATGGGTTTACCCATGATTAGGCCTATTTTGTAATGAATAAATAGAATTCTAGGTGATGTAAGAAGTAGTAACTAGTCAGTGTGAGCCATTATTGCTAAGTGAAAAAGTAGATCTGTGTGATTTGGCTTTGTGCACACTCTGTGAGACTTGCAAGGCTAAGTGCAAGCAACTGTAGAAGACTGTGTACGGATATGTGCCTAGATCTACTCGGGGAAGGAGGATCTGGCAAGGTGCATAGATATCTTGTCCTCTGCGGAGTTGATTTGGAGGCTTTGTGCATGTAATAATATTTAAAGAAGCTAATAAATAAGATGAAGAGTTGGTGGACGTAGCCCCAGGGAGGGGGTGAACCATGTATATCCTATGTTATGAATGCTTTGTGCTTTATGATTTCCCTCTTGTTTATGTGATTCAATGCTTAGTGCGTTGTTAAATGATAGATGAATTTGATATGATAGCTTAGTGCTAAATAATGTGAATGAATGCTAGATCTTATCTTTGTTGTTATGCTTAGTTCTTGAATCCATTGGATCTGTGTGAATGCTACGTTGATCTGTTGTTAGAGTTTAGTTGCACTGTGAACTAAGGCTGAATATTAACGAACTATAATTACTAATTGCTTTGTTAAGGTGTTACAATCACATATCTGTGTCCCAGCTAAGGTTGCAGACATCTGAGTCCTACAACCACCCCTACCTATACCTCAAGTGAGACTTCATCTGCTTCGCAGGTGTTGTCGAAAGGGCAAGTAGTTAGGGTTTTGTTAGTGCATTGTTGTAGTGTTGAACCCCGGGTCTACCCATGTGCCAACAAGAGTCAACCAACCTTACCTCATGATCTCCATGTGTGCTTGAAGAAGCCAAGTACACATCCCCTCCTTCTTTTGTATAGGTTTTTGTTTCTTTCAAAGGAGCATCTTCAGATCCCTTCCCTCTCTCAACACTTTTGGATCTACATTACTTCTTGAAGTACCCTTGTTTTCCACATCTCCAGCATACCTTTACAAACTTTCTGAGATATTTATATCTTCTCTTAGATTTAGATCTCCCATTTGAGGACTTAGATTTATTTCTTTCCTGGAAGCATCCTCTTGCAGGATAATGCATCTGTGCTTTGGCTTTCCATATTTTTCTACCTCATCTCCTCTGACACAAGGATGATACCATGTCATCGAAAGTTAAAGTAGTTGAATTACTACCTATGGCCACAACCATACTATCCCACACGTGTGGTAAAGAGCACATTAAACTAATACACGTGTATTCATCAGAAATATTAATATCGATAGATAATAGTTGACTTGCCACATTATTGAAGGCATTCAAATGCTTTGTCACTGAGTCTCCATATTTCATCCTTAGGTTATACAGCTTCTTCCAGAGGAACAATTTATTTACCAAGGACTTAGACTAATACAAATTCCCTAACTTATTCCATAAAGCCTTGATCGTAGCTTCCCTTGAAACATTCAGTAATATTGAATCTGAGAGACACAATTAGATTGTGCTCTTCACCTTCTAATCTAACTTTTCCCAATCATTTCCTGACATTCATGTAGGTACAGTACCTGGATCCACAAAAATCCACTGATCTTTTTCCACCAATATATCTTCCATCTTGAGCTTCCACAGCTCAAAACTTTACCCATTAAATTTCTCGATCTCTATTTTTTAACTACTTGTCATTTCTTTTCACCTAAAGAATCAATACCACAAATCTCCCACTATAACAAGGTTTATCACAAACTCGAGCCAAACCCTTAGCCACAAAGGCATCCCCCTGAAGCTAATAACCTCTCTTTGATACCAAATGTAGATTTTAACCTTGTACAATAAATTACTTCAAATTGATTCTTAATAAAAACAAAAAATATACAATGGCGCACACACACATTACATAGATATTTTTACCCTAGAAACCCATACTAGGAAAACCAACAACATGTTTAGAGTTACACCTATAATATTCTATTCATTATCTTCTTCATTGTTTAAAATACAATATACATATAGGATCTCGCGGTATCAAAATCTCTAATCCATTGACCTAGATTAGTCAACAACCCTAATTCATTAACCAAAATTAGAAAACCATCAATGAAAACCATGTGCCGGAAAACCGCCAAAAACTGAAGCAAAAAAAACACCATTTTTTTTTCAGGGGGACCCTAGCCCCCCCCTTGCTCCCATATTATTGTATAGTACATGCGACCAATATTGCAAACAATATAACAAATGACCAATAATACCCCCTTCAATGTTCACTTCCACTTGCTCCAACCTATCGATGGGATAGATTTTGTATTGGTTAGCCAGCCTGAGTTGAATGAGGGACCACACGAAGTTTGATTTACCCATCAACTCCCAAGATTTATTTCGTAAGATGTTCACATCGGATCTGAGGTCCAACATGACATCATCCATCTCATAGCTTCTTAGTTCAACTCTCATCTTGAACTCTCTTCCCATGCACTTCTGATTGTTGATCTGGTGCACATCCCATTCTGACAATGGGGAATAAATAGCTTTAGTGGTTTCTTCTTTCCCCATACATCTTGTCAACATGGGTTAACTCCTTTGCAGCCTTGATTCACTTAACATTTTAAGAAAAAAAATGCAAGAAATTACTTTCTTGGTCCTTTAATTCCTTATTGCGATCAAAACTGTGCTATGTTTCTTCTCGTATCGTGCATTGCATCTCTTCATGCATGTGTTCATCCTCCTTTGCCTTTTTTTTCCTGTTGCATTTGCAAGATTCTTCTAGGCACCTTTGTGTCATATGTTGTATCTACTCACGCACACGAGCTTCCTCTAATGAATTTTGTGTTGTGCGATGTAACTCTTCATGCATGTGAGTTTCCTCTAGCAATCTTTGTGTTGCACGTTGTAACTCTTCATGAACGTGTGCTTCTTCTAGTGATCTTTGTGTTGCATGTTGTAACTTTTCACACACCTGTGCTTCCTCCAGTGATATTTGCATAATGGATTGTAACTCTTGGCATGTGTTGTTCTCCTCCAGAGCCCTTTATGCATAGCATAGGAATTTTTTTTGTTGCACGGCATCAAACTCAGGAGGTGCCTATGTTGCTTTCTTGATCTTCTCTTCGATGTTTCAGCCTGAAATTTCTCCATGTTCTAATTCCATACATGTATAAATACCTCCTCGAGTTAACACCCATACATCAACTTCTTCCTTTGGATTCTGATCTCTGCATGGATCTGCAATCACCATATTTTAATGTGCCTTCTTCTCTTCCCACTTCGACAACAAGTCTGGGAAATCGTATCTAACATGCTACATACTGTGGCAGTGCCCATAGAGTGTGTGTTTTTTAATACAAAATCACAACATGTGGCCCACTTCACCACAATTAAAGTAGGTATGAAATATCCCTCCACCACCATCATATCATCTTCCTCTTCCTCTTCCATATCCTCCTCTCGGACCTCCTTGATATCCTCCTATATCAATGCCTCTATGTTCACCACCTTTTTTTTCCTCTTGGACCTAGAAGGCATCTCAAGTGTGCTCCTACATCAGCCAAACATATCATATCCCATGGATTTGCAGAACTTGCAAAACAGAGTATGTGTAGTCTTTTGATATTTTTGTAGTGTTGGGAAACAGGGAGGTATATGTCCCCATTATTTGCAAATCTCACACCATTTGGTCTGAGGTCTTGTTGGAAATGGATTTAGTGCACTCGTCGCCATGTAGCTCCTCAGCGTAGGACACTCATTCCTATGGTGACCTTCTATGTGACACATAATACACCACACATGCATGCACACCACCTTATCCTTAGCCATATCTTGTAATTGCATGGTGAAATTTATGAGCTGAGATTGTACATGTGCCAGCCCTACTGATGTCTCAACACCTCCTTGTGTAACTTCTTAGTGCATCACAATTTTCACGGCCTCCAGCTGAGTTGTCACCTTTTGTTGGGTGAGCAGGATGTGAATGTGGGGTAAAAGTCCTGCAATAAACCACTCTCTATGTTGGACATCTTGGATTTGAAATGTCAATTTTTCCAATAATATTTCGAACCACTAGTCACAATCCCATATGGTTTCTCTAACTTGTTGCTTGATCTCCTTGATCTCAACGATACATTGTGATTCTAACTTAAGCTTTTGAAAATCCCTAAGTACACCTCTCTTGATCTTCGTAAGGGAACCAACTTGTATCGTTGGAACAATAGACTTGTACTTTAGATACCATGTCAAAGCTCTGTCCCTAAAGGTGGTCTCCAGATGCGCTATTTTATATGCATCATCCATGACTCTCTTCATAGACCATATAGCTTCACATGTAAACCAATGTTGTTATGCATCGTCTCTTTCTACTCCATGAAACATGGGAAGTCTCAGAGTTGTGTCTTGGTTTTCCATACTCTATATAGTATTGTGTCCTCTTGATTGACCACTAGCTATTGGTGATACTGCCACTAATACAAATTCTCTTCCTTGCGAAGTATTTCCAACTTCAACTTCTTCTTCACTCATATTTTCTCCTTCCCTTTCTTCTATTCCTATCTCCACGCTTTCTTCATTTCTTTCTTCATTCCTCCATCTTCTCTCATTATTTTAGGTGAGGGATCCCAAAGTATTATTATTTTTGATGACGGATCCCAAAGAGATTCTTATATGTAGCCACACAATCCCACTCGTAAGTGTTAAGGCCTCTTCCCCTTCTCGAAGGAGTCCATCACCATCTTATGTTGCATTAGTGCATATACTCTACGCCTCATCTTCCTCTGATTTGATTGTGTCTCTTATTAGCCAAGGGGATGTGACTTCATATTCTTCGACCCTACTCCCACTACTCTTGGTGTCCTCACTTGATACCCTATTCCTAATGTCGTGTCTCTTTGATAACCTTTCTCCTTCTTCTCTTCTCACCGACACATAACTATCTCCTAGACATACTTTTGGTATGATATCCTTTCTCTTCATCATGGGTTTGACCCCTCATCCTTCACTCCTTGTTTCCTTTTCTCTGCTCTTGCATTTGACTTTCTCCCTTAGCTCAACTCTTATTGTGTATCTCTCTACTCTTTTTCTCTTATGCTCTTCTAGGTCCATCCCTTCCTCACCTTATTTCATCATTTTCAGGATCTCTTCCACTAGGTCCATTCTCTCTCTCTTGTTCCCCCTTCTTTCCATCCTGCTCCCCTCCACATGAGGGGGTTTACTATTACACATCAAATTTCTACACCTAGGTACCTCTCCCTAAGTGTCGCAAGTGACGTAAAATTATCATATGCACCTTTATAAGTGTCGCATACGCCTCGACACCATGAAATAACATATGTCACAATCCCTGGTCAATGTGGGGGGGGAATATATTATACGAAGTCAAAATACTATGTGCACATGAATTAATTATTAATATTCATGAATAGGAAATTAATTTACTGTGAGAATCCACCTCACATATAGTTCCCTATTTTTAAGGGGAGGTTGAGGATCTCATGGATGATAGACTTGATCTGTAACTAGTGCTCCCATGCAGTGTATATCAAAGTGCTACAATACTTTGTACCCTTGAAAACAGGAGCGTTGATCTCCTTTTTTGTTGATTTATGCCCTTTTCTACTCAGTTTTTCCCAGCCCTTTGTTGGAGGTCTTTTGCCCAGAATATGTACCTTTGCTTGTGGCTTTGTTTGGGTTGAATATTTTGTACTTATCACTTCTTTTTTTGTCTTGTTTGAGCTTGCAACATTTTCCAAATTGTGAGATTGATTCGCCTTGTTTTTCTTGGTTTGGTTTGAATCTTGCGAAGTTTCTGGTTATCTGACTAATTGAAAAGGTTTGAAAAGGTTTGTTGGTCTTGAGTTACTTTTCAAATATTTCCTTTTTGAATGATTTGAGACTTTATGCTTACCACAACCTAGCTTGGATTGCTCTCTCTTGCTGCTTGTTTTGTCAAGACATTTGAGTGATTCCTCTTTCTCCCTATCAGTTTTCAGATTCTTCTCTGAACTTTCTTGTACTCCTTGAATGATTGTCGATTGTTGAGTCCTTGATTGAGTGATTTATATTCTTTCAGTTCTCGTTATCTTGTGAGTGCATGCTTTGTTTGAAATCCTTTTTTCTTCGTGTCTTTTATATCTGCATTCGACTCTTTCATTTTGATTGAAAGTAATGGAGTGTTAAAGGATTTGATTTTGCTTTCGTTAGATATTATAATCAATTAAAGAACATAGTTGCATTCTTTCTTTTGGGTAGTGTAGATAAATAGGTTAAATTTAGAAGATTGCATTTGGGAATTGGGTGTTTTTGTTGAAGAAAGTTGAACCTCTTCTCCATCCCGTATGTAGGATTCATTGAAGAAAAACATTTGCATCTCATTTTTCTGCATTCTTTTGTAGTCGGGTCTACAACATCATCAATTTCACTTTCACACCCTTGAGTAAACAACATCCCTAAAATGAAGCACTTATAAAATTGATCGGATACTTTTATATTTTCTGGTAGAGAACCTACATTAGCAAGTGTCGTAAAAGTGTCATATGCACCTTGCTAAGTGTCTCATACACCTCGACGCCATGAAATAACATATGTCACAATCCCTAGTCAATGTGGAGGAGAAATATATTATATGAAGGTCAAAATAGTATGTGCACATGAATTAATTATTAATATTCATGAATAGGAAATTAATTTAGTGTGAGAATCCACCTCACATTTGGTTTCCTATTTTTAAGGGGAGTTTGAGGATCTCATGGATGGTTGAAATATTTCCTCCTTAAAACCCTTGAGAGATATTTCCTCCCTAAAATCCTTAAGAGATATTTTCTCCCTAAATATCTTGGAGATCCCATTTTAGTGGATCTGATGAGTGATCCTCTCCATGGTGGTTAAGCCTCCAAAGCCTATATAATGAAAGCTTTCCATGGAGAAGAGAGGCAGATTTAAGGTATCAAACTTATGATTTTGGGAGAAATATTTTGGATATCAAACCTATGATCTTGGGAGAATCATGCAAGGGTTGGACAAGGAGGACTTGGAGAGGGTGTTGCAACTGCATCTACAGATTGTAAGTGTATTTTTAATGTTCTCATTAATATATGCTTGGCCTATTTCCTTCTAGTTTATGTATCTTTACATATGCTTGTCTACTGTAGATGAATTTGTTTAATATAGTATGATAGATTAGCAGTTTCCTTTTGTCTCTTTGTTGTCTGTGGTTTGCAAGTATCAAGCTGTGTGAACGAGTTTGGAGATCAAGCTCAAATTGGAGCAGTGAGGACAAACGCCGGAAATAGGTACGATCACTTTTCCTCCTTCTCTCTTTTCAACTAGTTAAGAAAATCTCAAAGGGATGTTAATGTCCATTTGTATGTTTCTGTCTTGGTATTAGGGGTCTAGAATCTAAGAGGATATGCACCTGTCCATGGGGGAATTTTCCTATAACATTTACTCAACCATTCTATCTAGCTCCATGCACAGTATCCCCTTCTCCATAAACAACATCTTGATCCACAAGGGAACCTCTTTCAACATTCTTCCTCTAGGGCCAACGATAAACTTCCTTTCAACAACGTTGAAGGATTCGCTACACTCGATAGAAAACTCAACAATATAGCCTTCATTAACCTGATCAAACCAGAAGTTGACTACTTTATCCCACTTATTATCCACGGATTTCAATCTATTGACCATACTCTGGTCCCACACCTATACTTCTTGAGTTCCGAAGACAATGTTAATCAGTGTCTGCCCCTTTATCCACTCATACAGTAAACAAGGAAACTCGCCAAATAAAATTTCATGTAAATCAGTGAAGATGTACCTTTGTTTCCACCACTCAAGGTTGATTTGCATATCCTTAGTCTCTTGTCACATGACCTCATCTTCTTTCTTAAATATCCAGTCTTGTATCTCCTCCAAAGAGGTTGTCCACCTCATTCTTTCCCTTCACTGTGCAATACAAAACCTTAAGTTCTGGAAACATAACCATTTGTTGGGCTTATCTCTTGCTTGGGGGATAAAGACCCAAGGTTCGTTAAGCTTTTACCAACAAAACCTCGTAGGCATTGGTATATGCAATCTCTAGTGGAAGATCGAAGAAGGTCTAACTCGAGACACTATGAGAATCAGAGAGATCATTAGTCTTATGTGGGATGTGAAGAAGAAACATCTAGAGATGTCCCATTAATTCATTCATAGCTTATTAATAGATTACCATATAAAAGAATGTAAACAGATATACATCCACACCATAACACATGGAATGAAAAAATAGAAAGGTGTTCATATTTCATTCATTTAGTTCAACAACATTCAAATACAATTTCATGCATAAACGTTGAAACCTACTCATAATGCATCAACAGTCAATCGGAATAGAGACATGTTGTGCACTAAGATATCGTATTCTCATCTATTATCATCCACTATCTTTGAACAACAAACTTATGCAAAAATTGTTATAAAATTGAACTTGAAACTCTAACTTTGTTCCAACTTACTCTCTCTTACAACAATGAACTCTCTCCTTACTAAATAATTCCAACCCGTTACATATCCACATGCATCCTCCCATATATTTTGTGGGGCATGGCAGTCATAACTACTTTCCAACTCATCCATTTGCTCGACCACTATTAGTTGGGTTGTTAAAAAATCAGTTACAATGACTCCCAAAAGATACACTTTGATTCGGTCTGCATGCAATCTCTTTTAAAATCTTGTGAGCGATACAAAATGGGTTGGTGCACGTAGTGAAAACTTAGGTTGGCACATGCAATACAAAATGGGTTTGGCATGCACAGATAACCCTTGGTTGGTGCAAACTCTGAACCTTGGTGTCGCTCCTTGCATATGTTTCAATGTGTGTGCATTACTAACTTGTGGCATGTGCATGATCTTCAAACCTTAGGTGTCAACAATTACATGTGTCATATATTTTCAATAAATAAACACATGATTGTGATTAATGCATACAAGTGGAGAATCCTTTGGAATTGATACAAATTATTTTGAAGAGGCTAGTTTATCACATCAAATATACATTAGAGCTATTGTATGCAACTTAGGAATGTCATCGTGGGTAGAATCTTTCAATATTTTGTCTTTGCTCTCCAAGCTTAGCAATGATGTTTAATAAGGAGAGGTTTTAATCTTGGAGCATGGGATAGGGGATAAATGAGGATACAATGAAGGAATGAATGCTTTAAATTTGTTAGCAAAAATAAATGTCAACTGTCAAATGGAGATGGATTGGTTGATTTAGATTAATTTATTGTTTGCTTTATGAAACTAATGAGTGTAATTTGAGGTGACTTCTCCAAAAAGTTTTTTCAAATAAATGTATGTTTGTGAAGATCATATGAATGATAGAAAGGAAACACAAGGTGTCATCATGTTTAATAAATAAATTTTAAGAAAATGTGAGATGTTCTTCATAGTTGCAACCCTTCTTTTAAAATTTTATTTTCCTTTAAACTTTTTAAATGAGTTTAAACTTTAAAAAAAAAAAAAAAAATTGAAAATTAATAAATAATTTGATTGAAATTTTTTTATTATTAAATAACATTTGTTAAGTGGTGATTAATTGAAAATTAATAAATTATCTATAGAAACCTCCAATTCACAATATAGCAATGTGGACATCCACAATAATTAAAAACCATGACAAACTTTAAGCACCAAAAATAAACACTAATCACAATAACATTATGGATGTCCAAGATAATTAAAAATCATGACAAACTTTAAACACTAGAGATAAATTGTTATGGTAAAAATGTATAAATTCCTCAAAATTATAAAGAATGAGGTTGGAATCATGAAAATTGCATAATTTGTTTTTACTATCGTGATTCCAACCCTACTCTTAATTCCAAACTATCTGTAAAAGCTCAACCCCAACTCCAAACAATCTGTAAAAGCTCAAGCCATTAATAACCACGATGGTATTTAACCGACATTCAACTTCGCTATCTCAAAATGGAGAAAATGTCCTTTACATTGACATTAGTGTGAGTGTTTACAATCAAATATATTGCCCTTTCCACAAACACTTGCATCCTTCCACAAAAAATGCTTCCACTTCTATTTTAGGTTTTATTTCAAGAGCTTACTAATGTGCTTGAGGTTTCCAGTCTCATCAGTCATCCCATCTAAACAACTCAATCGTTCTTTTTATTATAGTGAAAGATAAACCCACAATTTGTCGATATAGCCCATTGTACAAATGACTCTGGTAGCAAGCTCATATATATACATATTAGGCTGGGGATTGAAACAAAAGAAGAAGAAAAACAATGAAGAAGAAGAGGTTTTTGGCCTTAAACCCATATTCACCTACCCAACTCACATGGGTTCTCTCAAATGCCTTGCAATGCCAAGCACAATACTTTTAATAGGTGGCATGGATGACACCATCAAGATTTTTGACCTGGATTTTTACTATGAAATGGGTTCTCTGATCCAACACACAACCCCAATAACAAGCATGTGCTTCTATGAAGATGACTCATCTGTTAATTTGGGAGGTTCTACTTGTCCTAGAAACCTGCTAAGCGGATCCCTGGATGGTAATATTTTCATATGGGATTCATACTTGTGGGTGCAGTTGAAAACCCTGAAGGCCCACAAGAAGGGTGTCAATGATCTGTCCATACACCCTTCTGGGAAGTTGGGTCTGTCAGTTGGTAGGGATCACCAACTTAGTATGTTTGATCATATTAAAGGGAGGTGTACTTTTAGATCAAATTTGTAGAAGGAGGCCACTGCGATAGAATTTAATTCCAATGGAGGGGACATATATTCTATGGTTATTGAAGATTTTGTATTTGTTCACAATGTCGAGAATGCCAAGATGCTTCATTCTTTGCATCACAAGAAGAGAGTACCATGTCTTGTTCATATCGAGGTGGTTTTTATGTGTTTTTCTCTGATATGATTTGGATGTCTGCAAGGGAAATTGTTTTTTGGTATTTTTTTTACTGAAAGGCTTGAGCATTCGAACCATGTTCGAACGGAAAAAGTGAAACCCACAAGGTGAAATATTTTCAAGTTTCTTGTCACTAGGAACATATGTTCATGTCATTAGGACCATGTATCCTTTTGTGTAGAAGTCCAACAATTTCCCTATGAAGTTGTCTAACCTTCTTGTAACAATAATTTCACTGACTCACTCTTATCAATTTCTTTAATTATCCAACTTGCATAGAATCGTTCAACGTTTTATGTTTGATTGGTATCGTTATGTGGGAATTAAATTCATGTCCATCTGTTGGCAAGTTTTTTGGGCTCTAAAGATGTCCTAAAACAGCCTTAGTTTTAACATTAATTTATCAACCCGAGGATTCGTATTTTATCTCAAGAACATCAGCAAAGTCTATGCAGATATCTTGTAGAGGCTAAAATTGCATAGCTAAAGCAAACTTGAGTTTATCCACAATCAAGTTCCTCAAACGTTCATTTAAATATTCTAAGATTAAGATATTACTTAACAGAATTGAAATCTAATTACTAACATGTTGTGAATGAAAAGGAACTAGTTGACCTGCTAAATTCATTTAACTGAAAAGCAATGATTGAATTTGAGTAAAGACTTGCAGAATTGACTATTAACTAGGAATTGAATTGTTGGAAAGTAAATAGTGAACTATTCTAATAGAAAGAAAATGCAATTGTAATCTAATTGTAAGGAACAACAATCATAATTGGATGGAAAGGAACAACAATTGTAACTTTAACTGAAAGGAACGACAATTGTAACCTATTTGAAAGGAACAGCTAATGCAAATCTTAAGTAAAAGGAACAACGCATATGAAAACATGAGGAACTATCAAGCAGAAAACTACAGTAATGGAAATTGGAATCAGCAATCATTAACACTCGAGAGAGATATCTATCTTATGTATGCAAACCATATGAAATCATTAACACACTTATGCAGTCATCTTAACTATTGTGAAAAGGATTTGAATCGTAAAATAGAAACCAAACTGATACAATTATAGCTAAAACAGTAGCTCCTTTAGACTAGGCCCTTGGTCCTTAGAAGCACTGCTACGAGAAACTCAGTATATAGAAATGGTGAAAACGATCAAATCTTTTATTAAATTCATAGTTGGTACATCATTCATAAAAACGGCTTATGTAGAGTAACTCTGAGTCTGAATACTTGAACGTAATTCTTAGATTGTCTTTTAGGATTTATTATCCTCTATATATACAATAATCTGAGTAAATCAAGCCATCCTCAGGATCGGAATGCTCAGGATTGCTTTACTATTATAAAATTACAATATAGAAAACTGAATCATCTTTAAAACTACTTTTGTGCCAAAATTCCTTAATCTCCAATGGCTCACGCGTTTTCAAGATATCCTTTGTTATTTCGGTTTTGACAATATTGAACAAATCCTGTAACAAAATCAAACAATTCCAACCGTATTTTAGAATTTATTCATCATGACTTCAATAATATCACTAGAAGACATATTAATCATTTTCTATTCTATTTATCCCTAATTAACAGAAAAGTCACTCAAGATTGTATCACAAACTATCTGAATAAGGAGGATATGTGTACCTTTTCGTAACCCAACATACCCCCCAGCTTACCTTCTTGCATGTCCTCATGCAAGCTGAGATCTTACATGTAAAGCAGTGATGTTGTAAGGAGGGAAAGTTGGTTCACCAAGTCTCCTGAACCCATTACTTCTTTTGATCTCTTCAAAAGCAACATCCTACCTTTTCTTCTTAATTTGATAATCATTCTGGTAAATTTCTAGAGGAAACCAGAGGATAGGGGGATTATACATGCACCCAATCCAAGTAGGTCCTTCCTCCAGGAGCAGTCTAGAATACCTTTCCACTCTGTAGGTAGCTGCAAAGAAATTCCTGAACCTGAAGGGCTCCCTAATTTTGACTTCATTGGAGGATGCATCCCATCTCACCTTAGAAGCAACAAGAGCTTCTTATTTGAGTTCTCTAAAGTATATGATGCCTGAACGGATAACATGTCGATGGATGGGGGCTAGAGAATCTTTGACCCCTCCCCTTTTCATAAAGGTCCTATGTTGCATAATGGTTGGAAAGGACTTTAGGGGATCTCCTATGATCCAGAGATCTAACCCTGTTTCCCTCTTTATAAAATTCTTGTGGGCCTTGCCCCATCTAACTTGGTTCTTAGTAAAGGACGGGAATGCCTAGAACTAAATGTCTCCAATAAAGGGACCAGGGTTATTTTTCCTGTCATCTTCCAAAATGAAATTATGGAAGTATAATTCACATAGAAAATATTGTACCTTTTTTTCCTGCTCTCTAAAACATGAAATGAACTCAAGGACAGTGGAAAATGTAATCGGCTTACCTTCTCTGATGGATTTTACCCTTAAAAATAGGTAACGTTCTAGCAAGAATAGGGTATAATTGGTGGCAGGGGCTCTATAGTTGATTGCATCAGAGTAAACATCACAAATCTCCTTGATTTGCTCTAAAGCTTTTTCAAATTGGCTTTGCATTTTCTTAATCTTTTCTTGGGCTTTGGTGAGCTCAGCATATGTTTCACTTTCTGTTGTTGGCATATCCTTTAGTTGTTTAACAACCTTTTGATGTTCAGCCCTAGTGATCATTTCTTCTCTGGATTGAGTTAAGGCTTGTTGAGCTTGTACCAGATCTGCCTTTAGCCTACCAATAACAGCATCATGTTCACGAGACCGAGCTGCTTGATATTCTTCTGTAGTGCCCATCTCGTCTCTGGATTGAGTTAATGCTTACTGGGATTGCATAAGCTCTGTTTCCAGTCTATCAATGATAGCATTATGTTCCTGAGATTGGAATGTTAGATGTTCTACCATAGTCAACAATTCATTCCTACTTTGAATCAAGCTTTGTTGGGAGTGTATTAATTCTTCCTCCAATCTCCTAATGGTGGGGTCTTGCTCAAGGGATTGAGATATTTCCTCTGATACTAGGGTATATGTCTGTACCTCGGCATCAACAGTTTCTGAACGAATTACCTTTTCATTTTGAACTACTGCATCCTCTACTATCATCTATTCAAGGTTTGTCTGTGTTCCCATAGAGTTTGTAGTGACTGTTCTTTTACGAAGAGGGTTTCTTCCATGCACTTTGGACCTTTTGTTTTCTTTCTTTGGTGGGCCTTATCTGCTTGTTCTAGCTACTTCCTCAATTCCTTAATAATTTCTCTGAGTTTTCCAACCTTCAGTTTTAATGCTTCAACTTTTTTAACCTTTCTCTTTAACATCTTGTTCTCCTTTTTCAGCTTTCTAATTCTCTTATGGATTTTGCCTGCTTTTTGTTTGTGAGGAGTCTCAAGGTCTTCCTCATTCTGCTCAGCAGGTAGTTGTTCTTTTGTTCCTTCCAAGTGTTATGTCTGTTCAAGAGGCCTCAGGATGTGGTTCTTCATATGTTGTGTCCTTAGGAAATGACATTTTGATATCAGGGAAATTTTCAGCAAGATTTGAAGAAGAGGCTTGTTCTTGATATTCTTTTGATTTATCTCTATCAATTGAGGCTCCTAAGCTCCATAAAACCTAAGCTATTTCTTCCTCATAGCTTTTCAAAAATTGTTCTGTCATATGCTCTGATGTTGGCTGGGTGTCTTCTTGAATGTTTCCCTGTGAAGTTTGTTCTATTTTCTCAATACCCTGGTCATTTTCCTGTAAGGGATGCTCTGTTGTGTTCTGAATTTCTTCGGGGTTTCTTGTCTATCTGCTTCTCCTCATTCTCTCAATGGGGGTTTTAGGAGCATCCATTTCTCTTTTTCTCTTTCTGGTTAGTGGCCCTACTTGTGGGGTTTGAGCCTTTGTCTGTGAGGTTTGAGCCTCTGTCTGTGAGGTATGAACCTATGTCATTTGAATAGGGTCTGCCTCGACTTTGGGTTGAGGAGGTGGAACTTCTATTTGGGCAGTGGACTCCTCTCCGTGTATCTCTTCATTTTCCTGTAATGGGTTTTCACGACATAATTCAGGTTGTTCCAGTTGTAGAGGTTTATTGGCCCCAAAAGATTATCCCGAGTCAATCGGGTTTGACTCAGTGCCTTACTTACTATCAATTTAATTAATCCATGATGGCTGATAACAGTAATAGGATCCTTGGACTTATGTGTTCTTAAGTCAACCTCATGTAACATGTCATTTAGAAAGAAAGGTAGATTGATTACTAACCGATTTTTGAGTACCACTAGCAGTTTGAGGTGGCGTGGTCAGATTACATCGTATCATCCATCACAGGTGATGTACCTTTGAATTACCCCTGCCAATTCTTTCCATGGTTCGTTGAGGGTGTTGGGGTTAAGTCCCTTTCCCTTTTTGTCCAACTCTTCTCCAGGGTCTACGAAATATTCTACAGCTTCTTTAAGCATTGTATATCTTCCTATCCATTGAATGCCCGTGTTAAGGAGACCTGTAACCTCTGCTACGATTTTCAGAGTAACTAGAATTTGTATGTCCTGAACTATGGAGATTTCTCCCTACAAATTCTGAAAGAATTCAAGCATGACGTTTGTATCAGACCCTTGCAAACGGTTGAAGTACTCCGTCCACCCTAAGCGGTGTAGGATTTCTCTTGCCTGCTCTGTTACCTATAGTAATGTTGGCTCCCTATGCACACTTCGGCCACCCATATCTCTGTGAGAAAATAAGAACGACTATCGTTCCTAGTTGCAAATTTGGTTAGACCAACTTGGAGGAATAATTGCCAAAAATAGAAAATATCAACGAACAGCAAGTGTATAAGAATGTGGGTTTTCCATTTATTATAATCATTACATCTTATCGAAAAGCGTGTCAAGAATCCACTCCCCTCATTAATGTAGAGGTCGTCATCGACCGTCAACATAAGTGAATGTAATGAGTGTAGGTATTTCCGGTGAGAGGTAATAATTGCGTTGTCGCCGCCAATGGGGACTAATCATGTATAACTTTCAAAAATCAGCTTAAATCGGAAATCATTAAACGATAGTCCTCTTCCGTGGGAATTTCGAATTTACTATACCAATGCTCAAAAAAATGTTTTATAGATAAATAAACCAAAATAAATTAAATCTGTTCATTTAAAAAAATATTCCACATATCATAATATTGTTACTTTTCCCAAGTTATTGAGTATAACTGATATGACAGCCTTATTATTTGAGTAAAGGAAATCTAGAGGTACACAGAAACTTGGCGTTTTATAAATAAACTTCCATACCACAGGCAGAGCCACTGCTGCCAGCAGGTGTCCATAGCCTCGGCAAGGTTGCCTTTTAACCCATAGATGAGCCTGTATCCTTAATAAATACTTGAATCGTCTTTTCCCAAAAAAGTCCATTATCCTGGTTTGGTAGCCAGATGATGATAATGCCACTCACTATAGTGTAACTTAATTAAACAAGCCAGCTCGTGATGAGACCTCTTTTCCTTTGACAAAAGAAAATGTCAAAGGTCATTGCCCTGGTGTGGTAGTCATAGTGGGAATGTCACTTAGGTTAGTATCCTATGATCATGGTAGGTTGGCTCGTGATGAGACCCCCTATTCTTTGTGGAAAAATTTTATTACTTATCTTTATTCGTTTTTATTTTTTATAAATATTTGAATCGTCTTTTCCCCAAAAAAAGACCATTATCTTGGTTTGGTAGCCAGATTATGATAATGCCACTCACTAGATTGTAACTTAAGTGAACAAGCCAGCTCATGATGAGACCTCTTGTCCTTTGACAAAAGAAAATGTCAAAGGCCATTGCCCTGGTGTGGTAGCCATAGTGGGAATGTCACTTAGGTTAGTATCCTATGATCGTGGTAGGTTGGCTCATGATGAGACCCCCTATTCTTTGTGGGAAAAAATTTATTGCTTGTTTTTTATTTTTCACCATTTTTTTTTATTTTTTTTTTAGAGGTGTATTAAGGGAGGCTCATCTACTCCTTAAGAGTAAGGGATAGTGTAAGGAAGTGTAAAGATGCCAAGTAAAAGTGTGCTTAAGACTCTTTATAATATGAAGGCAAAATATCATTCAGATATATTTGTATGTATATAGGGAAAAGAAACAAATTATGGTGGTGACCGATTATGAACAAGGTTTAAGATATTTCGAAGAGATTAATCCAAAAACAATTTGACAAGGTATGGGAGATAATCCACAAAATAATGACAGATCATTGTGATGACAATTAGAAATAGTGCTGGTGAAAATTATTTGATGAAAGGCGTACCCCAAAGGAATGGCTAGCATTTGAACAACAATGACAGAAAGGAACGACAATAAGGAAGAACGTAGGAGGATGATGCAGGTGCGAATAATATACATGACCACCACAACCCGTCGCGCTCCTACTCACAGGATCGTTCTATTTCTTCTCATGAGCTGAATTATCTCTTTGGACTCCCAATGGAATCCATGTGAAAAACCCGGTCCACAGGTCCTTTCTTCACTCGCACGGTTCTCTGCACTTAACCGTGATCTTCCCCTGATCTTAATTTCAGGTTTCGGGGTTTCATGTTCCCCATCGTCAAGAGTTCTTTACCTCTTGAATCCCCAATCACCGATGAGCTCTCATCTGGCCTTAGCCCCTCCTAGCTATGCCCTCTGGTCCATATGACCACTCTCCATAAGACCGCAGCCTTATATCCTCCTATCGGGGTTTTGGGTTTCAATTTCCCGATGCTCTCCAATCCCCATTAGCCCTTCAGGCCAAGCTCCTGGTCCACGTGACCTTTAACTCACAAGACCGCAGCCTTGTCCCCCATCGTGGTTTCGGACTTTTCAATGCCAAAATGCAAACATCCTTAGGACTCGCGATTCCTCGAATCCCGACACGCTCCCTACGCGTTAGCCCTCCTGGCTAGGCTCCTTACCCAATATGACCACTATCCCCGTGACCTCAGGCTTATATTCCTCGTCGGGGTTTTGGGGTTTTCAATGCCAAAATGCATATGCCCATGGGATTCCTGATTCCTCGAATCCCGACTCTCTGGTTTGCTGACAACTGGCCCCTCACGATGGCACTGTCCTCCTTCTCTGATGTGCTGACAGCTGGCTCCCACTCATCGGGGTATCACATTTCGCGATTCCAAAATGCACAAACACTTTGTCACCAGGATCCCCAATATCTCGATGACCCAAACGCCGATCAACAACTTCCTGTCGGGACTTTTCCTGATGGCACCGATTTCTGCCACGCATCCCTTCTAGATGGACGGTTCTGATTCCTCCGGGATTTCGAGACTTGTGATGTCCCAGTTCTTTCGACCTCAGGATCTCCAATTTCTCGATGTTGAATATCTCGACTCTCTATGGATTTCTGACACCTATCTCCCTGAATGGACGGCTCAGATTTGTGTCGGGGTTTTCACTAAAGATTTCTCGGATCTCTTATCCACGAGAATGTTAATTTCCCGACGTGCCAAAGTACCGACAGGTGCTCGATCTCCGCCACGTGTCTCCACCAACGGACGGTCTAGATCTCCCTAGCATTTCGAGACTTGAAGTGCCTCGACTTTCTTATCCTCGTGACTCCCGATATGTCGATGGCTGAAGTCTCGATGGCAACCCTCAGGCAGCTCCTGTCCAATCCGACGGCTGACGGGTAATCTACTCAAGATATGACAGCCCAAATCCGTCCTTCTTGTGCACTTCTCGAGAGGCTAAACTCTGCGCGCCTTCTCTCGATCCAACGGCTTACGGGATTTTGTGTGAACATCCGACGGTCCACAGTCTCCCCTCCTGCGCACACTTCAGAGACTAAACTCCGAGCATCTTCTCCCAATCCAACGGCTGACGAGATTTCTGAATGATATCTAACGGTTGACGATCTCCCCCTCTGTGCTCTTCTCCTGAGTCCCTCCTGGACGTAAAATTTCAACGGTCCAAATCTCTTCCTTCAACCAATCTGACGGCTGTTGTGCTCTTCTGAGCTTACGCACTCCTTCTTCCTAGACTTGGGAGAAAATTCAAATTTCCTCAAGGCCTCGACCTTGGGTTCGTCTCCATGAACTCCACAACTATGAGTTCTCGACTGTACGTGTAATAACGTTGTTCCTCCTAGCTATTCTTCAAATCTTTGAAGATTTGACCTCTACTTGTTGTAGAGTCTTCACGCATACACCACGCTGTCTCTCCTGAGCTTCTCACTCGCTCAGACCTCTCAGGGATTTTATCTTTCTTCTCCCACAGATGGAGAATATGGACGCCCTCCTGGCTATCCTTCGGCCTCAAGCAACTTCTTGTTGAGCCTTCTGGGCATTCAGTAACCCAGTGAAGATCCTTCAGTGGACTCTTCCTCACTTCCAGAGCTCAAAGAGTTCTCTTCTTTGTGCCTGTCTGCACACTTACTCAATGCCCACCTGGCAGAGGTTCCTCTCACAGAACGTTCAGCAGTTTTGTCCCTTCTATGCACTCTTTGCACCTGCTCAATGCCCACCTGGCAGAGCTTCTCAGAATCCTTAGTGATTATGTTTCTTTTCTTCAAACTCTCAGCAAAGTTCTTCCTCAAATGCACCGCAGTGCATATGCTCAATGCCCACTTGGCAGAGCTCTACAAAATCCTCCATGATTATGTCTGCAACTGTGTCTTCTCCCACACAGCCTTGCCTCCAAGGTATTCAGCAACCTTGAGGTCTTCCTCTTGAGTTGTTGACTTCAGCTTATGTGCCGCATCACGTCTCTGTCTGAACCTGCAAAATTCAGAAGTGCATCCTCTGTGCACCGGTATTCAGAGTCCGCAACACTCTGTCATGCCCTCCTAACATGAGACCTCAAAGACCTCTCAATCCTGAAACCAAACAACTCTTGCAGAATGCATTAACATATCATACATCTACAACATACAATGGAACACACACAGACATCCACATAACACAGAATTCATGCAGGAAAAACTTCTTCTGTTTATATTAAAATGGCAAATGCATGTTTGTACATGGGTGTTCTCGAGATCTCTCTGGCTCTTCTCTCTTCTTCTCTCTACTCGCAGATTCTCTACTCATCTCTCTCAAAATGAGATCTGAAAATCTCTTTTACCTGAGGGGGCTCTTAGAGTGCTTCCCTCCAACCTACCTACCCTATTCAATTGCATTGAATGGGCTGTCTAGTCTAGAATTGGATCTAGATCTCAGCCATACGAACATTTAAGGCCGATCTTATCTACAGCCTGCACAAAGGCATGGCTTCCCAGCTCAACAGCTTAAACATTAAAGTTACATTGAATTTAGATTTAAATGAGGCTGCGCCTCTCTCTTAGCATGCGATTTGAATTCACTGGTGTGGCTGGCTGGCTGGCTGGATGACATGGAGAAATGCTCCTGCATCAGAGGAGCAGTAGTTGTTCCTTTTAAAGGAACAGCAAGTTATGAGAAAGAAAAGCAGTCACGCGGAGGAACATCAGTCGCGAGAAGGAAAAAAAGTCATGACAAGGAACAACAATTGTTCCTTTCAATTAAACAGCAATCGCGCGAAGGAACAGCAGTTGTTCCTTTCAAATGAACAGCAATCGTGTGAAGGAACGGCAATTGTTCCTTTCAAATGAACAGCAATTGCATGAAGGAACAGTAGTTGTTCCTTTCAAATGAACAACATTTGTTAATTTTTAACCTTCTCAATGGATAATTTTGGAAACTTTCCCATGGAAACATTTGTTCTCTTGTTGAATTTAAGGTTGATTAGTCATCAACTAAATTCATTCAATTATTATGGGTCAGTTTATTTCAAAATCGAGTACGGGATGGTCTGTTGATGTCATGAGTTCATTATGGTTACCCTATTACTAATGCGGAGCACGACATATTCATTTTTCTGTGAAAGACTGGGTCTGCGTGATAGGATAAAGCAAGAGTGCAGAACAGAAAAGAGTGTTAATTGTGTTGATTATAGTTATCCTCCCCATTTCTCAAAAAAAATGAAAAGAAAAAGAAAAACTAATACTCAATGAAAACTATATATAGTATGTACAGTGTCAACAAAATTCATCATTTATGGAGTTGGGGTGGCTGGGTTACCTTTCCAGCCAGCCAATATTTGAACAGTAAGATCTTTACTTACTTCCTGGTAGAAAGATGATTTTGAAGGCGGATGATGGTAAAGTCGTAGTCGGTACCCATTAACCACAAATGGAGATCCAGACCCATCAATAGTGCTTAAAGTGACCATGCCATTATCGTGGACTTCCTCAATTTCATATGGTCCCAGCCACCATGTTTGTAATTTTCCCGAAAAATCGTGAAATCTGGAGTCGTAGAGAAGCGCCCAATCACCCTTCTTGAATGATTTCTTCTTGATATGCTTGTCGTGCCAGACCGCTCTCTGTTGTTGAATAACAGTTGTACGCTCCACAACAGATAGGCATGCTTCGTCCAATTCATTGATTTGTTGAAGGCGTTGTTTATGTGTCATTGTTAGATCCAATCCAATTTCCTGGGCCAGCCTTAAGGTCTTAATCTCAAACTCGATTGGGAAGATGGGTTATTTTCCATAGACTAGGTGATAGGGAGAGTATCCAGTGGTGTTACGCCATGTTGTTCGATAAGCCCATAAGGCATTTGGAAGCTTAGTAGCCCAATTCTGTCGGTTTGTTGAGACAGTCTTTGACAGGATTGCCTCTAGGAATTTATTTGTGCTTTCTACTTGCCCATTTTTTTATGGGTGATATGGAGAAGTAAATTTGTGCTTAATGTGATAATTTTCAAGGGTGGTGGTGATTCTATGAGCTGTAAATTGTGACCCCCCATCAATGATTACTTCCCTGGGTAGTCCATAGCATACAAATAATTTGAACAGAAATTTGATGACTACCTCTTCTGTTGCATTTGGTAGGGCTTCTGCCTCTACCCATTTAGTCATGTAGTCTGTAGCTACTAGAATATAGGCCTTCTAATTTGACTTTGGATTGAAGGGACCGACGAATTCTAGTGCCCATCTTTCAAATGGTTCTGCGACTATTTTTTCTTTCAAGGGAATTTCATCATCCTAACCTGGTTTTCCCATCCATTGACAGTTGTCGCGGGTCTGGACGTATTTCTTCACATCTCTAAATATTGAGGGCCAATAGTAACCCATCTGTAAAATTTTGTGTCCAGTCCTGCGGTCTACAAAATGCCCACCACAGGGTTCATCATGTCCTACCTTTAGTATGTTATAGATTTTGTCATCGAGTATGCATCTGTGGATCTGGAGATCAGCTCCTGTGTGGGAGAGATATCCGATGATCCAAGAGATTCATGCACTACGCTGGATGATCAGTTTTCTTTCCCTTGATGATATATGTGTCGGTAATCTTCTCACTGCCAGATAATTTGCCACATCAACATACCAAGGTGGCTTTGTGGTAACGGCAAACAGATGCTCGTCTGGCAATTGATCTTCAACTGTTAAGGAGTCGTCTGTTTTGGGTATGCGGGATAGGAAGTCTGCAACAAGATTTTCTCTCCCGGGTCGATCTTTGATGGTGATGTCAAATTCCTGCAAGAGTAATAACCACCAAGTGACCTGTCCATTAGTAATCGGTTTATTAGCTAGATATATAATAGTAGAATGATCAGTATACAGAATAACGGGATAGCCTGTTATATAATGGCGAAATTTATTGATGGCATGTATAACAGCTAAAAATTCTTTTTCTATTATTGTATAATTAATTTCAGATGGAGTAAGATTCTTGCTAATGAAATAAATAGCATAAGGTTTCTTGTCTTCTTCCTGTCCAAGGACGACGCCTATGGCAATATCTTATGCATCGGTGGAGATGTGAAATGGTATTTTCCAATTTGGTCCCCTCAACACCGGTGTTGTTGATATCAGCTTCTTGAGTTATGCAAATGCCACATCACACTTGTCAGACCATTGAAACTCCACATTACCAGTCAGATCATGTAAAGGTGCAGTGGTTCTTGCAAAATTTTCCATAAATCTACGATAGTATCCAGAAGCACCAAGGAAACTACATACCTTTGTTTGTGTGTGTGGTGTAGGTAGATTAAGAATTACCTCTATTTTTGTTGGATCTACTCTAATTCCATCTGCATAAATATAATACCCTAGTACCACACTTTCTGTCATCATCGTGTGACATTTTTCGTAGCTTAAACATAACCTGGTAGCAATGCATCATTCCAGTACCTTCTCCAGATTATTCCGTGCTTGGTCGAAGTCGTCACCATAAGGAGTGAAGTCATCCATGTAGACTTCAAGCCCTTCGTTGATCAGGTCACTGAATATGCTTAGGATGGCCCTTTGGAATGTGGATGGAGCGTTACATAGTCCAAAGGGATATACTTTGTATGCAAAGGTACCCCAGGGGCAGGTGAATGTAGTTTTATCTTGATCTTCTGGGGCAATCTGGATCTAATTGTAGCCACTAAAACCATCTAGGAAAGAAAAGAATTTATTTCCTTCCAGATTATCCAGGACCTGATCGATGAAAGGTAAGCGGAAATGATCCTTTTGAGTGGCTTTGTCAAGTTCCCTGTAGTCAACACAAATCCGCCATTTCCCATTTTTATTTGGGATGATCACTAATGGGGAAACCCACCGACTATTTGAGATAGGATATATAAAATATACATCCAATAGATTTTGTAATTCTTCCTTAACAATATCCCTGAGATGGGGATTCAGTCTTCTTTGCGGCTATTGGATAGGTCGAGCATCCTTTTCAATATAAATGTGATGTGTACAGAGTTGTGGATCAATACCTTTCATATCATAATACTCCCATGCAAAAGCTTGCTGGTATTTGGAGAGGACTTAAATTAGCTTTTGTTGTTGTTATTCATCTAAATTAGCATTGTTGTTCAGAGACCTCCCTGGTGCAATCTCGACAGATTTGTTGTTATGAATAGTTGTAGTTGGAATTTGTTGTTCCATTAAATCTTCCAGCGGGTCTCCCTATGCTTCACAGTCTAGAACAGCTTGGAGCATCTGGCAGGTTGGGTTACTCATGGTGGTTGGGATATTTATAAACCCATTGATTACATCATCCTCTAGTTGGTTTTTAAGTCTGAGGGCTTCTTCCAGCGTGAGAGGGGCTCGTAAATCCTTTTCTGGATATCGTGGTGGTGGCAATTATGGATATACGAAAGTTGGGCTTGGCTTGGTAGGAGGATATAAGATGGCTATATCATGTAATTTTCCAACTGGTAAAACCACCGATCGATCTGCCAATTGTAACATAATTGCAATGGGTTCGAAGGAGTCAAAACCCAGGGTATTGCAGGTTTCCATAGTCAGGATGTTGATGGTCGCTCCCAAATCAACTAGTGTGCTTGAAAAAGAACAACTCTGGATCTGAACTATTACTATGGGATTCCTTGGATTTGAATATTTGATTGGTTCTTGTCTACCAAGAATTAGATTAGACAAGGCTCCTACTATGCGAACTGTCGATGATGATTTTTTTATCTTCCTAACAGGCTTCCTTCCACATAGTTCCTTGATTGTTTTCGCGTAAATTGGAATATCTTGTAGTGCGTGCAGGGGTGGAATCTTGACATATAAATTCTTGAGTTCCCCTACAATGTCAAAGTTGGGATATTCAGCAGGTGTTGCTATCATCAATCTTTCAGGGAATGGAGGGGAAGAAGTTGCATCCTTATCAAGATCCTGTGATTCGACTATGTTTCCCCCCTGCTCGATTTCTTCTGTTATTACCACAGTCGAGGGTGTTATTGTTAGTTGTTTTTCATTCTCTTGCTCTTTAGAAACATTGCTTTCTTTAGGAGATATTGTACGCCCCGATCTCAACCAGAGTTTGTTGCACCCTACCGAGTTGGTTTCCCCTTCCCCATTCTCCATAATCTGGACAATCTGAGTTGTTCTATTATTAGGATTTGAGTGAGGTTGGGCTGGTAATTGGGGGTGCAATTGCGATTAAGGTTTTTGGGGCAGTTGGAGTGGATCTTGCAACGTGGGTTGGGTTTGAGGAGCCATCCTCATGGGTTGATTGTTTATCCCCATGTGGCATTGCCAATTCTGGTTCCAATTTGGTTTTTGGGCAGTCGTATTAGGCCACTGTGAAGGGTAGGGGTTATTTGAATTTTTCCAGGGTGAGGTGGGATATTGTGAGTTAGGCCAGGTAGAGTTTGTAGTTGGTTGATTCTGCCAAACAGGATTTGCAGTGGACTCATTTGGCCAAGTGGGATTTGCAGGTGGGTATTGGTGGGGTTGCCAGTTCTGATTAGTAAACTGTTAGCCCTGCCATGCGTTACCAGAGTTTTGTTGTTGATTATACTGTCCGGGAAAGAGAGAGGAAGGGACTTGTAGTGTATTTGGAGGTCGGTTATGCCATTGACGACATTGAGCCATCAGATATAATGGCTCTATTTCTTCTTCTACTTCTCTAAAGACAACTTTCAGTCCAAGGAGCGATGGGCATTGTTTTGTGTCATAATCCTTGGTGCAGATAGTGCAAACTCGAACCACATCCAAAGGGCAATCCCTTGGACCATGTTTTCTTCTGCATCTGTGGCAAAATATGGCCAAAGTATGTTCTGCTTCTGTTTTTTTCTGTTTGGCCTGCAATACATCCAATCGTGTAGTCAGAGTGCTCAGAATATCTATTTTGAAATTTTCTAAGAGATTACCAACTTCATCTCGCATGACACCCCCGCTTGTAGTATTGTTACTTCTGGTGAGGGAAGTCTACATTCCTAATCTGGTCTGTGTGATTCCTCGTGAGCACTTGATACACAATTGAATGATTTTATCATAAGTTTCTTGATAAATGTCACCCTTTCCCATTAGATTCAATGTTTCTACCCATTCATCTTTCATACCCTTAATCAGAGTTGCCTTAAGTACTTCACCTGGTAATGTACCATAGGGTGATCTTTGTAAATTATACTGAAATCTCTCAACATATTCTTCTAATCATTCATTTTCTTTTGCAGTCATTTGAAAGATTTCATCTTTTAAGTCTCTGGTTCTACAATAATCCTGATATTTTGTCAAGAAGGCTTGTTTCATCTCATCCCATGAGTTTATAGTTCCGCCCCCTAATCCCATAAACTAGCATAGAGCTGCTCCTTTCAAAGTGGAGGGGAACAATTTTAATTTTTGGAGTTCAGAGGTGTAATCATACCCTCTACATAGGACATCAAATTCAAATAAGAATGCGTCCAGGTCTTCTCGGATCAATCCATGAAAGGTTGGTAGGTTTTGTAGGGGAATTGCCTTCATGGGGGCATTGGCAATTGGATCAACTATCAGATATTCCAATGTGGAAGTTTGGGGACGTTGTTGATTTGGTTGTGCCATTTGATCGAAAATGTGCTAGAAATCTTCAAGGATTTCTTGATCCGCATATTTTATTCGAGGTGTTTGATTATCTGACTCTCTAGGGGATTTGATTGCACTCCCTCTATATGGGATTTCAGGTATGCCTTCTTCTTTCTCAGGAGATTCAGGATCAGGGGGTGGTGATGGATCTACCTTGGAAACCCCATTGGTTTCTCCTTCCCCTTCCTCTAGATTACGCGAATTTCCCTCTTCTAAGGGGTGAGAGGTGGAAGATCTGTGCTCTGAAAGATTTGCTCAGTCCCTTCAATTTTGTTGTGAATCTCAACATGGGTTGTAGTTGGTGAGACTGCTTCCTAAGGGATTCGGGTAGATCCTTTCCTAGGTCCAACTGAAGCTTGAGATTCGGCTTTTTGGATGATATCGTCTATGAAAGTGCTTCTCCCGAGGAGCACCGGGCACTGGGCTTTGGTAATTTTTGGTGGGGGGTTTGGTTTTTCAAGACATTTCTTCTTAGTCATACACACTTCACACAAAAAGAAATTCAAGAAAGAAAACACCTATGCAACCTCTTAATGCGTCAGCTGGAGGTAGGCATTGGCATAAGCATCTTACTTATTGTCTGTGTAGGTTCTTACCTTCCGTCTTCAATACCTCGTCCTCCAGAGGCACAATCTATTCTACCTTTGACATTCTCCCCGGCAACGACGCCAAAATGTTGGGCTCTAAAGATGTACTAAAACAGCCTTAGTTTTAACATTAATTTATCAACCCGAGGATTCATCTTTTATATCAAGAACATCAGCAAAGTCTATGTAGATAGCTTGTAGAGGATAAAATCGCGTAGCTAAAGCAAACCTGAGTTTATCCACAATCAAGTTCCTCAAATGTTCATTTAAAGATTCTAAGATTAAGATCTTACGTAACAGAATTGAAATCTAATTGCTAACATGTTGTGAATAAAAAGGAACTAGCTGACCTGCTAAATTCATTTAACTGAAAAGCAATGATTGAATTTGAGTAAAGACTTGCAGAATTGACTATTAACTAGGAATTGAATTGCTGGAAAGGAAATAGCGAACTATTCTAATTGAAATAAACTGTAATTGTAATCTAATCGTAAGGAACATCAATCATAACTGAATGGAAAGGAACAACAATTGTAACTTTAACTGAAAGGAATGAAAATTGTAACCTATTCGAAAGGAACAGCTAATGTGAATCTTAAGTAAAAGGAACAGTGCATATGAAAACGTGAGGAACTATCAAGCAGAAAACTACAGTAATTGAAATTGGAATCAGCAATCATTAACACTCAAGAGAGATATCTATCTTTTGTATGCAAACTGTATGAAATCATTAACACTCTTATGCATTCATCTTAACTATTGTGAAAGGGAATTGAATCGTAAAACAGAAACCAAACTGATACAATTACAGCAAAAATAGTAGCTCCTTTAGACTGGGCCCTTGGTCCTTAGAAGCACTACTACGAGAAACTCAGTATATAGAAATGGTGAAAATGATCAAATCTTTTATTAACTTCATAGCTGGTACATCATTCACAAAAACGGCTTATGCAAAGTAACTCTTAGTCTGAATACTTGAACGTAATTCTTAGATTTTCTTTTAGGATCTATTATCCTCTATATATACAATAATCTGAGTAAATCAAGCCATCCTCAGGATCGGAAGATCCTCAAGATTGCTTTACTATTATAAAGTTACAATATAGAAAACCGAATCATCTTTAAAACTGCTTTTGCGCCAAAAGTCCTTAATCTCCAATGGCTCATGCATTTTCAAGATATCCTTTGCTATTTCGGTTTTGACAATATTTAACCAATCATGTAACAAAATCAAACAATTCCAATCGTATTTTAGAATTTATTCATCATGACTTCAATAATATCACTAGAAGACATATTAATCATTTTCTATTCTATGTATTCCTAATTAACAAAAAAGTCACTCAAGATTGTATCACAAACTGTGTGAATAAGGAGGATATTTGTACCTTTTTCATAACCCAACAAAGTTTTTATTTTATTTTATTTTTAAAATGCATCTTATATTACATTATTGCACAAAGAAAGAGGATATCAATGCATATAACTCAATGGTTGAGGCTTTGATGATACAAACTATTGATCCCTACACAGGCAAGGAGTTTCAATATATTTGCCTTGGCCCTAATCTCAATAGAGTCTACATCCTTATAGAAAATGCTAGTTTTGTCAAAAATCTGAACTGCCAATTCTACTCTAGATGTCGCAGTCTCACCCAAATGAAAAGGGGAAGCATCCTCATTGTACTTTGATATCTTCTTTTCCATAAAAAGGTGATTCATGTCAATCTTATGTATTACATGTTCCTCTACTACATTGTCTAATCATTTACCTCTCTCCTAAAACAACTCCTTTGCAATGATGGGGGCTAGTATATGGGATGATGCACTTAGAGGCAATAAATTCCCATAAATACTTTGGCAACTATGTACTCCTTGAACACATGCTTGACAGTATCTTGAGGGGTTGTTGTCTATGGAGAATACTGATCATCATCATCATCTGGATCATTTTCTTCTTAGTAGACCATGAGACATGATCTCCTCTAGTTACCCCTAGGTGAGAGGGGGAGACAATTCCTAGATTTTAAATCTGAAGATTGGAAATGACTCCTCTAAGTATTCTTAGGTGCACTCAATTTTGCAGGGATAGGGGACGCAAGTGCCTCCTTTGACTTCTTTAGAGAAGGGTAACATTCCTCAAGATCCAAATGACTCCAACAATTTTTTGGTTAACAAGAAGGAATATTTTGAGGGATGTCAAAACCTAGAATCTCAAGATTTGATCATGTTTTTTTTACAACAATGCTAGATGAGGAGGCCTTTAGCAAATGGTGCATTCTACATTGTGAAGCTAAGGGATATCTTTAAATTCTTACTAGGTTTTTGGTTCTATTATCACTTCAAGAAACTCTTTGGGGTTGTAGGCCAAAGATGCTTGGTAACTCAAGAATATGGTAAATTTGGTATGCTTGGAACAATGGCATAACTCAATAGCTAATGAGAAGAACAACTTATCATGCATTCGAATAAGATAGTGCTTTTAGAAATCAATGATCAGACAGAGTAATTGAAATAAGGTATGAAGAACATTAATCTAGATAACCAAGTACATTAACATGCAGAGTCATACAAGATAGTAAGAGATCCTTTAATTCAAATTCATGAGCTAAATAAGAAGACAACAGTTCTTAAAAGCTGAGCTAAACTGAATCAAAGTACAGAGTAATCCAACACATGAACAAATCTAACATTGGTAGCAAAAGAAGACTATGATTCATATCAAGATAAGAATCTAAGTACATGAGCCAAAATGTATCCAGGATTGAACCCCTTGGTGCTCCAAGTGTCTTTGGCTTTATAGCCTTACAAGATGAAATGTAGATCCTTGAAAGGTGGATCAGATTTGCTAAAAATAGTCAAATCAAAATAGATACAACAAGTGTAGGATGAGATCCTATAAAAATGGATCTAGAATACTAAACATGGAAAGTCAAAACAAAATAGGAAAAGATCCTATCTAAGGAGTCAAACTCTATCTTCATAGCCTTCATATCCTCCAAACTCTTTGACAGATGTAGAAAACCTTCCAAGGCTGATGAATCTTCATAAGAAATTTGAATTTTCCACCTTTGGCAAAAAAGACAGTTTTTTGCTCATGAACTAGGTCACCATTTTCACTTTTCCACCTTCTTAAACATTAAATACATCAAGATAAAACCTTAAATCTAATGTATTTAATTATTATGCATCTTTAGAAACCAACCTCGAAAGATTTGGTTGAGAAAAAGTCAAATCTGGGCAAAAATACGACCTTGCTGCCATGTAACAGGTTTCACCAGCTCTTTTGTCCTGAATCCGACCCTTTAGCTGGTGAAAAGGAAAGCTTTCAATAGMTAACTAGCGGATTTCAAAACCAATAAGCTGGTGAAAACCCAGATTTTTTAATGAGAACTGCTTTGGGAAAAAATCAAATTTCTCAGTCGTGGAGAGTCCGTTTTACACACTTGAATAGTCGATTGACATCTAGAAATCCTAAGATTTCCAATGGTTATTTCAAATCTACATTTAGAGCTCGGGAAGGTAGTCAAAATTCCCCCACAAGATTAGGCATCTTTTTTCAAACAAATTTCAAAATGAATTATTTGATCACTAACATCTAAGTATTCCCACCTGGTCTTTGACATCTCGTTCCTTCATGCTCGTTCCCTGTAGTTTATAGCCAGGCAGAAAACCCAATCTTGTAGCTACCTCGAATGAAATGTTGACCCAATGTTTTTCCCCTTTGGCAAAGTAATCAAAATCTTCATCATCGATGATATCAAAACAAAGCATACTATTAATAAGGTTATCATATGCCAAAACAAATGCCAAAATTACTGTCTAATTATCATTCATGCTTATACTAGCATTATTCATAGTGTCCTTTGAATTTTTGACAGTATATGTACTCTTTGATCCAACATGCAAGAATAAAGGAAACTATCTCATTGAATGAGGCTTTACAAATATTAACTGCAATAATACCCTTATAACTTTTGTTGCAAATTGTTGCAGACTTGCTGCCACGATCAATATTTTTGTAATGTTTGGAAATGGGAATCGATATCTATACGATCTCCTAGCATGTGAATTTTAATAAAAAAACTCCTTTGTGGTTGTTGTTATGTTTTTGTGTTGGCTTTGATTTGATTTGTATGTTCTTGTTGCTATGTAGGTCGCATGGAGCTGAAACATGGGAGCAAGAGCTAGCCTCGGTGTTTTCCCTGCTAGCAGTGAATGACATTTATCTATTTTGCCTTTGAATGCTCAGAAGTTTTGATCTGTATAAGTGTATAACAAGTGGCCTACAATTTCTCACTGGCCTCAACACCTAGGCACTCATTAGACACTTTGCTCGACAGCTGCAAGCTTTGTTTGACTGATAGTCTTTCATTTGATGTTGATCTTGAGTCCCAAAGCTTCTCACTCTTTGTCAATAATTCCTCTAGGTGTGCATGCATAGGACAGAAATGGTCACTATAACAATTGTCGAAGTTTCCTTTTGATATTTACAACAGTAAGCGCTTTCACCAGCTTACTTGYTGCGGGGAGTACACCTTAACCGTTGAAACCCGAGGCTTTCACCAGCTAACTTCAACTTCACAACATACGTTAGCTGTTGAAAAGATTTTTCACAAAAATTTGAAAAGATCTTTTGAGGATCAATTTATTTCTAAGATAAAAACTTAAATCCTATGTTTTGATACTTCTAAAATCTAAAAATTTATAAAGAATCCTATTAGTGACCACGCTATCACCTACAAAATGAAAAACATTGACTGAGTCATTTTGGGAGCTAATGGGTTCTAAGTATGTATGCATTCTATTGGATTTGGATGTCGTTGAATGACATGTGCTTCAGTTAGGTACTTGGAACATTGATAATTCTCTTGCTTTTATACAGTCCTAATGAGTAGATTTCAACTCAAAGGACCATGGCCAATCTAATACCCCCTTTTGTTGAAATTTCTCATCCTCCCAATGGACATGTGACCTTTTGAAGACTTATTTGATAAAAGGTTCAACAAGGTGCTCATCCCCAATGGTCAACCTAATTCCTCCCATGCAAACCCTAGAGTGTGTGTTGAGGTGGATCCTAAGACAAGTCTTTCCCCTTTTATTTTTGGTTGCACATTGGATGGTGTGTGACAACAAAAGGTGAGTTACTTGAACCTACTAAATGATTTCCAGGCCCAAAATCACCTCATTCAAGTTTCCTTGATCAAAACCCTAAGCAATGGGGTCCTATGGGCAAGGGGTTTGCAGCCCCATCCATTCTAACTACATAGGATGCAAGGGGGTGGTGGTCCTTCAATGGTCTCAAAAGACTAAGGGTGGTAATCCTTCAGCGTCCTCATGTCTAGGAAGTGGTCCCTATACCAATCAAGTCAAGGCTCCTCCTTGATCCCTAGTGGTTGAGTGATGTAACCAGTGTCTCAAGATAACAATTTTGCGTTGGTTGGGAACCCTTGAAAAACTAGGAGTTCCAACCCCATGGGATCTGGGGTCCTAAGTGGATCATTGACTAACACTATGGAGATAGATATGGGTTAGCAGATGAATTCCAAAAAACTAAAGTAAGTCTCTTTTCCCATCAAGTTAGAAAAGCTAGGGGGGATGTGAGCCCTAATCCACGGATTAAATCTTACATAGATGTTATGGTTCATCTACCAAATAGAGAAACCTCTTCTTTGGAGGGTTTTGTGATAGTTAATCAGTTTAGTAGCCTAGGAATTCATCACCCCTTGGAATGAATTTATTGTTGGTTGTGGAGCCTAATTATCCTCCTGATTCAAAGGTCTTTGTTTTCAACTGTATTTATACCCCATGAAGACTTTACACCCCAGAAGAATGTACACTCCTCCACGCGGGGGAGTGTAAAGGGGGGTTATCCCCTCTGTGGGGTTCGGGGGCAAGCGAACCCCCAGCAGGGGTTCGAGGGCGGAGCCCTCGAAGGAAAAATTGCCTTGTAAATGTATGTTGTAATTTCATTGTAAATCTCGACCGTTCATTATTAGGTCGCAGATCTTACGGTAGAAGTTATGTTAGGGATTTTTTCCCTAGAAGGAAACCCTATTTTATGAGGGAAATGTATTATGGCTATGGATCATTGTGAATATTGTATTATGAGAGAGGAGACTGTGAGAGAAAAAGAGGAAGTTACAATGGGTGTGTTGTAGCTTGTATCCCTTCATTTGTTGGATAATAACAAGGAAAGACCTGGAAATTTCTTTGGTGGACATAGCCCACACTAGGTGAACCACGTATATTTGTGTCTCTATTTTATTGTGTATCTTATGTGTTTTATTTCTGCATTTGTTTTATTTTATTGCTCTATGGTCCTGTTTTTCTAACAACTGGTATCCGAGTGAAAGGTAACTCACAGGAAAAGAGGGTTCCTGGTTCGAGTGGGAGCAATGGCGGAAGAAGGAAAGATTAGGGTCGAGAAATTTAACAGCCAAAACTACCAGTTATGGAAGATGCAGATGGAGGATTATTTATATCAGAAGGATCTATTCCTACCATTGGGTGGAATAGCAAAAAAGTTGAAGTCCATGAAGGACGAAGAATGGGAGGTTCTTGACAGTAAGGTATTAGGAATGATACGCATGAGTTTGGCAGCATCGGTGGCTTTCAATATTTCAAAAGAAAACACAACGAAGGAGGTTATGGATGCATTGGCTAAATTGTATGAAAAACCCTCGGCATCTAATAAGGTATTTCTAATGAAGTGATTATTTAATATGAAGATGTCAGAAGGTGGGTCTGTTGCGGATCATTTAAATGAATTTAATATGGTTACTAATCAGCTAAGTTCTGTAAAAGTGGACTTTGATGATGAGGTCAGGGCTCTTCTAATCTTGTGCTCATTTCCAAAAAGCTGGAACGGCTTGGTCATGGTTGTAAGTAACTATGTCTCTGGTTCAAACACTTTAAAATTTGATGATGTTGTTGGTGTTATCCTTAGTGAGGAAATGCGACGGAAAAGCATAGGTGAAACATCAGGTAATGCGTTAAACATGGAGAACAGGAGAAGACAAAAGGATAGAGGAAAGGGCTCAAGGAACCATGGGAATTCTAGGAAGGGCAGATCCAAATTCAGATTTGGAAAGATAGAGTGTTGGAATTGTGGGAAGAAAGGACATCTGAAGAAAGACTGCAGAGCTCCAAAGAAACAAAGAGATTGACATCAGGAGAAAAATCAGGAAGCAAATGTAACAGGTGATGTGTTACAAGATGCTTTGATTCTTTCTATAGATAATATTTATGAGTCTTGGGTTGTAGATTCAGGGGCTTCATTTCATGCCACACCCCATAGGAAACATTTTCTAGATTATGTTCAAGGTGATTTTGGATAGGTTCATTTGGGTGATGTTGCACCATGCAAAATTGTTAGAATGGGAAAGGTAAAAATAAAGCAAAGCAATGGAAACCAATGGTTGTTGAAAGAGGTAGGTAGGAAAATAATAATTTCAATAGGACAGTTGGCAAGTGAAGGTTGTATATCCATATTTATAGATGAGGTGTGGAAGGTCACCAAAGGATTGTTAGTGATAACAAAAGGAGATAAGGTAGGTACATTGTATTTATGTACTGGTAATACTAACTCTTCTATCTCTTTAGCTTACATGAGTGGATACAACATTGTGGCATCATAGGCTTGGACACATGAGTGAGAAGGGGATGCAGATACTTCACAAAAGAAATTTGTTGCCAGATCTTAAACAAATTGATTTGGATTTCTGTGAGCATTGGTGTTTATGGAAAACAAAAGAGAGTCATATTTCTCAGAGTTGGAAAACAAAAGAAGAGTGAAAGGTTAGAGCTTCTGCATACAGATGTATGGGGACCAACTAAGGTATCATCTCTTGGTGGCTCTCATTATTATGTTACTTTTATTGATGATGCAACTAGAAAAACTTAGGTTTATTGCATTCGACAAAAATCTGATGTTTTTTATACTTTTAAGAAATGGAAAGCTTTGGTTGAGAATGAGACAGGAAAAAGGTTGAAATGACTCAAATCAGACAATGGAGGTGAATATTGCAACAAGGAGTATGATGATTATTATTCATACCATGGGATTTGTTAACACTCTATAAATTCCCAGAGGTTGTCGAGGATAGAGGAAAATTAATAGAGGTAACTTACCCAACCACTTCGAAACTGGGATCTAGCCCTGCCAGTTTCAGAGAGGGATCTCTCTATAAGATTTAGATATGTTCGGGTTTCAAATATTAGGCTAGTTAAATTAATATGAGTGTGTTGTTTTGTTTTAATAAAGATGGCTGAAATATGGTTTACACCTCCAATGGGCTATGGGGTCTGTGTTAAGGATCGAGATCAGATACAGATTTTATTAGGTTTCTTCACATGGCAGGATAATGAAAATGTTGGATCCTTTAGAATTAAAGTGATGGAAAGACAGAAAGCAGGTGAGAAGGTCAATCACAATAAAGAAGCATTTAAGAATTTCTTTATTATAATATCATAAGAATAACATTTAGATCTTTAAAAGCCAGACACAAAGTATTCGAGATAAATTCTGCACTTAAACTTCTTTTAAATGATCAGATACAAAAAACAGAAATGATAACAAAGTAAGATAACATTTAACAAAGACAAGTGAACATCACCAACATCAACACGCACGAATCCTGTGAATCATCATTTTTATTACTGGTAGATCTCTTCAAAAGATGACAGATACATCTTGCTTCGGCGTAAAGATCAACCCTCAATACTTTGAAGTTTGAAGTATTTATAGAAAAATTACAACTGATCTTGTCATTAATGATCAGGATACGGTGGAGACAAAATCTAACTAGCTAGATTACATATTACAAAAAAGTAGGAATTCTAAATGATCCTCGAATCCTTGATGTTGATTATGAGGAAGTGGTTGGTGATTCATCTTTGACTTGACCATGATTGTTCCATATGCTAACTTGGATGTACACCTCATCACTACTCGATCAGAGCACACAGGTCATCCCATCTCTTTTGACTGGGGATGGTGACTTTGAGTAACCTTCGGTAGACTTCATCCATCTCTGTGTACTTGGCGAAGGTGGGTTTGGTGATGAAGATGTACTTGATCTCGTGTTGGATGCTGAGGTCCAACTGCAAAGTATCCAAGAATGCTTTGCTAGTAATGTTGCCATGTATCCCTGCAAACTTGGAGCCATATTTTTCCACTGTGAGGATCTTTTGTTTGTAGTATGAGAGAGTAATCAACTTGTCATTGATCACGAATAAACCTGGGAGCCCCTTCTTATGTAGTGAATCTATTTTGCTAAAAAACCTTTGAACTCCAATGTCCATTTCTTGGGCTCTTTCCTCAAGTTGCAGCATTAAACCCCTCTTGGTTAGAACTTTCTTGACCTCAAGGATAGTTTATGTCTTATCCTCAATTTCCAAGGCCTCTAGCTCCTCTCTTGTTTTAGAATTCAAGAATCTAATAATCTCATTTGCCTCTCTAGGCCTTTCTCCCAATTCTCCTCTTATCTTATCAATGGCTTGTATGCTTCTCTGCACCAGTTCATGCTACTCAAACATAATCTGTATGAATGGCCAAATATTTGTCATGGATTTGCAGATGTCCATCCAAATATTTTCCTTGGCTTCTGACAGTGTCTTAGCCATGATTGTTTCTTTCTAAAGCTTCTAAAGTTCTTGCTTGAGCCTATGAGACTTATACATTTTAGTGTTGAAACTTGACTGAAAAGTGGACTTCAGCTGTTGGAGGTTATTGATCTCATCCTATAGTCTTTTGATTTTTTGTCCTTGCAATGACATGTTCTCCATGGATTTTGCCAATTTTTCTGATGCATCTGAGGTTGTTACTGAGGTTGCTACTGGAATTTCCCCTGAGGTGCCTATTGTTGTTGTACTAATACCTGTGATGGGAACTGAATTCAATGGGATAATTTCCATTGGCACATTCTGCTCTTTTTATTTAACTAGATTGTCCAGCTCAGCTTCCATCTCCTTAATCTGCACATTCTACTCCATGATTAATTTCAACATTTCCTCTTTATGGCCTTCAGTCTCAACCATTTCCTTCGCCTGTGGATCTTCTGTAGCAGGAATTTTCAGTTGTTTCCTCAGGGAGGCTATGTTAGCATTCTTCTTCTTGAGGAGTTCTTATGTTTCTTTCATGTTTGATGGATCATATCTGATCTTGACTACCAGTTCCTCCAGAGATTTTATCTTGTTATATTTTGCCAAAGAAGACACTTTCTCCAGCTTCAGCTATGTCTGGACATTATTCAAGGAAACCTGCAACTTTGCAGCAGTCATGGAGGTATTGGCCAAGGTGGAGAAAATCATTTCTCCAGTCTGTCTATGCATATCCATCTAATTAGTTGGATGCACCTCTTTGATATCAAACTCAAATGTTGACCTTTTATAATCATAAATTGTTTTGGGTTGAGGCACCTGTGCCTGCAAGTATGCCATGTGCATCCTCCCTTTTTCTGTGTCAAAATCAAAGAGCAACCTATGCTGGGTTGTAGATGTTTGCTTCCAGAATTGAGTATAGGTACTATTACTCAACATTTCATTTTTCTTCTTGATTAAGTTATACTTCTCAAAAATATTTAGTCCTGCAGACTCCTGTGAGGATTTGGTTGTTAATTTTGTATCAGTCTGCTTCTTTGATGAGGAATTGGAAATAATTTGTTGGCTTCCTGAGATAAATGGAGAATTTTATCCCTTCATTACTATGGTGGACTGAGTCTCTTCTCCTCCAGACCTGTCAGGAGTATAACTAGTTTTGTGCCTCTTTCTGTAAACCTGGAAGTCTTCTGCTGAAACCTCTGTAACTAAGGGAGATACTTCTTTCCTAGGCCTCTTCTCTATTAGTACCTGTGGAGTTACAATTTGTGAAATATTAGTAGGAGAAGGATGTTGTTCAATGTCGGCCAGAGTGTTTTCTTCCCATTCTGTCTAGTTTATGTATCTTTCTATCTTTGGTTTAGGCACATAAGCATAGGGGGAAATTTTGTTTTTTAATCTGGTTTTTGCAATGATACCATGGGGATCATAATGCCATGGGAAACTTTGCTTGAAATTAATCTCTTGTAACAACTTGTTTGCTTCTTCTCATGTAGCTCTGCTATTGCAAATGAAGGAACCTATCTGACCTTTTATCCTGAGTTGTTGTTTCTCTTTAAAAGCCACAAAATGAATGTCATTTGAATTGATCATCTGCCTGATATATTCCAGAGCGAATATTTTGACAGGAAAATACTTGGGAAGCTTGTAAGGTGGTAATTCACATCCGTAAACCCTGATTTTTGTGTGATCCTAGTATAGGTACCAGTCACCTGTTTTAGCAAGATCTAACAAGTGTAGAATCCTTTGAGTTTCTTCATTTATCCTGGGTTATGATCGTCCACTGAGCATGCTTACCACTAGATGATAAAACAGGTCAATGAACTTCTTGAAATTGAACTCAGATGAGTTCTTTCTTAGTAATGATGTCCAAGATGTGACAGGTTGTGGGTCACCATATTGGTCTAGCCTCTGCAGGGGGGAGGAGAGCTTATGTGCTTGAAAAAATAGGAACATGTATGCCAATATCGAAGAATACCTAAACATGCCCTCTGTAGAAAACTTGAAGAGCTACTCATGAATGTTGTCAGCCAGAAACTGGTTGAAATTGAACTGTGTAGTAGCCTTCTCCTTGGTGGAAAATATGGATAGAAAAACCAATATGGGTTTGTCTACCCACTCATCTAAATAGTATCCTAGTATACAACATAGGGAAGAAATAATTCGGTTGCCTTTCACTGAGAAGATGGAGGAATGGCAAGGTAGATTCTTTTTGGGTAACTAGGCGCTTTCAGGGAGGAAAAGCTCAAACATTTGAGCTCTCTGTGGGAAAGAGAGATTCTGGTACATATCGATCAGAATTTTGATGGAAAGAGGGGAGAGGGGGTTAGCTCTGGGAACCTGCATCATCTAGTCTATCATTTCTAGGGTAATGGTGAAAAGAGTTTCACCAGATGATGAAACAATGGCTCTTTGGCTAGGGAGATAGTGTGCCTGGCATTTTAGAGAAAACTCAAAGAAGTGGTATGTCTGAGGGAATAGGTACAGTGGGAGATTGGACTGCCAGAGCCCAATCTTGTCACTCTGGTCCAGAAAAGTGTCTCTGAACCAGAAGTGCAATTCGAAGAAGTCAAATTCTCACTTCGTCTCTGCAATCAAGTAGTCTTTACTAGCCAAAGGTATTCGATCCAGATCCACGGAAGGAGGGAGGAAAGGATTCTCTTCGGTCTCTGAGGATTTTCATTTGGGTACCATTGACCTGACTGATACCTGCAAAACTGGAAAAGGATGTTTAACTTTGTTTACCATGCGTTAATGGCGGTCGTTGACTGAAGAGAACGGAGAAAGGTAGCTTTGGCTCCGTCGGTATCGTGAACAGTGAGACAATGGTGGAAAACGAGATTAAGTGGGTGAACAGGTGTCCGTTAGGGAGCGGATGATGAGTCATCTCGTTAACGATCATGGCTGACCACATTGATTGGCTAACGGGCATATCGAGAGTGAGGTGGAGGGTGATGAGTGGGTAACGGGTATATGGAGGGTAGTGAGTGGATAATAGGTGGACAGGACGTGACTGGCGATAGGTGAGTGGGGGGTGATATGTCAATAGAGTAGTGGATCATGAAGTATGGACAAAGGTAGTGGAATGTGACTTCAGAGTGCGGCGGTGGTATGAGCAGGTTGTTTGGTGGTTTACTCGGAGGGGGGGTAGGTGGTAAGTGGTAAAGGTCAAGGGGGGTCCGAGTTAACAATATTGTGCCACGTTATGAGGATCCCACTTGGGAATACCACCAACTCGAACCCCCCCCCCCGACCATTAAAGATAGAATGGTCGGAGAGTCCAATATCTTTTGTCAGTCGTGGATCTAAGCACCTGCTGATGGACCGCTGAGATTGGCACGCTTTTTAGAACAAATCACCAAACATAATATATCACCCCAAAACTTAGGATATGGCCTTTTATGGGTTTTTTGTTGCTCCCCTTCTTTCACCTTGTCACCAAGGGGTTAAAATACAACATTTTTAACTCAAATCAAAGAATTTAACCATCTATGCATCCATTTATTGAAATGAAAAACTACTAACCTATATCATACTCTAATCACCTTAGTAAAATTAACCCAGATTAGACTGTTGGGCTAAAGCATTACTCTAACCTAGGACATTTGATCAAGTTTAAATTGTTTGATCAAATTTATTCACTAACCTATCTATCTTGGCTAAGATTAAACTGTTTAACCAAGTTTATTCACTAACCTATCTGCATAAATTCAAAGGACTTGACCATGGTTAGACTGTATGAATCAATCCATTCTTATTGCATGGGGTTTTATCATTTTTCTTTTCATACCCTCTTTTATTCTTTTTTCTACTTTTATTCTTTTTCTTTTCTTTTCTTTTCTTTTCTTTTCTTTTCTTTTCTTTTCTTTTTCTTTCTTTTCTTTCTTTCTTTTTCTTTTCTTTTCTTTATTTTATTTTTTTCTTTTCTTTCTTTTGGTAAATCATTTGCAGAATGAAATATTATTTATAGCAAAAATACAACTAGAGGGAAAATTTCTGGTCACCAGTTGATCCTATGAAACATAGGGTTATAACAGTGACTCCACCTGGGGATGGTGCTCTCCTTATGAGGTGCCAAGAACCTGCTACTTGATGTTTTTTGGAAAAGTTTCTCCAGTGCTCTTTCTGCAACTTGATTTGTTTTATTTTGAAAATCTAGTGGCACTGGTCAGTGGCTTAGGGCCTTCTCTTCGGGCTTCAACCATCTGATCAACAACACCCACACATAACCTGAAAATAAAAGAAAATGGTTTGTACAATGAGGTGAATGGTTGAAATTTTTGTATTCCTATGGAACATAATGTTTGAGCATCCTACCATTGATGGGTCCTCCTGGAAAATATGCTCCTTCACTGTCTTTGAGTAAGAATGTGTTATTCCCTCTATAACACTGGATGGTGTAAGGGCCTTTCCACAGATTGTCAAACTCCCCATGTTTACCCTTGTCTTCATTTCTGGAATCCCATTTCAATACTAGGTCACCCAATTCAAAATCATATTCCTTGGTTCTCCTGTCATTTTTATTTTTAATGTTTTCTTGGATTACCTAGGTCTGGTTATACACTTATTCTCTGGACAAATGCAGTTGGATCATCTGATTTATTCTCCTTTGGGTATCATTGGGCTCTGCCTGAACCTCTTGCAATAGTTTCATAATAGGAACTCCCAAAGAAGTGGGCAAAACTGCATCAATTCCATATACCAACTAATATGGGGACATACCAATTGATATTTTTGTGGTTAACCTGTCAGCCCAGAGTGCATGAACCAACTTGTTATGCCAAGACTTCTTATTTTCCTGCAACATCTTCTTTATGATATTCACCAAAATTTTATTTGAGGACTCAGCTAACCCATTTCCCTCAGGGTAATAGGTTGTGGAGTGTCCCAAAGTAATTTGGTACTTGCTGCAAAATTATATTAGATTTTTGGATCTAAAAGTTGTTGCATTGTCAGTTATGATCTTCCCAGGGCATCCAAAACGGGACAGAATATTAGTTTCCAAGAAATTAACAATGATAGAGTCAGTGACTTGCATGCAGGGTACACCTTCAATCCACTTTGTAAAGTATTATGTAGCTGTGAGGATCCACTTATGTTGGCCTGAAGAGGGTGGATGAATCTCACCAATAAAGTCCAAACCCCATTGTTGGAATGGAGCTTCTACTAAAATAGGTTTGAGGGGTAGGGGCAAAAGTTTCCTTTTGCCTTCAAAGACTTGGCACTTGTGGCAGGAGGTTACATTTTTGTGAACATCTGCAAACAAGGTGGGCCACTAAAAACCAGCTCTGAGGATCTTGTTAGCAGTAGTCTTCCAACTTAGATGTCTGCCACAATGTCCTTCATGGAAATCCTGCAATGCCTTGTCAGCTTCATCCTTTAATAAACAGTTAAGTAAAATTCCTCCAACATCTTTCCAATAAAGGTTTCCATCTAGAATACAATATTTCAATGCTTTTCATTTTAAGAATCTAGCTTTAGTCTTAGTCAGACCAAGAGGAGCTTGTAAATTATGTAAGACAAAGATGAGGTCTACGTACCAGGGAGAATTCGAGAATGCTTCTTTGATATGTGGAGTCGCCTGCTCTTCCTATTCATCAACTGCAGCTAAGAAATTTATGTCTAAAGCATGAAATTTTGACTTGGCCATCAGTTTGGCTAAACCTTGACCCTTGATTAGTTTAGTTGGTTTAATTTCTAAGTCATATTCAAGGATCATCGCAATCCACTTCCCTCTCCTACCATCTGGGTTATCCTGAGTTAGGATATCCTTCACCACTGCATTTGGAACATAAGCAATAGTATGAGAATAGAAACTGTAAACTCTAAAATTCTTTATGGATTTTACTAGGGCAAAAACTTCTTTCTCCATTATATTATAGTTGAGTGCAACATCTCTCAATGACTTGCTGAAGAAAGTTATGGGTTGTTCATGCCCTTCATTGTTTTTCTACAATAGTACTGTTGCAATGGTGTGTTCAGTGCAAAACAGAACAAATAGAAGTATTTAGTGTAATCTGGACTGATCAAGACTGGGGCTTGTGTAAGTGCATGTTTTACTTGCTCAAATGATTGTTTAGATTCAGTGTTCCACTTTATTCTGGTGTCTTTTTTTAACATATTTGTGATGTTCCTGAGGAGTTCTGCCAAATTGGGTATGAATATTCTCAGAAATTTTATTTTACCAATGAATGGTTGCAATTCTTTGATGTTTCTAGGGTGGTCTAATTTCTGGATAGATTGTATTCTGCTGGGGTCTATTTTAATTCTATCTTTAGAGATTATATGCCCCAACAACTTGCCTTCTTCTAAACCAAAAAAGAGTTTTCTTGGGATTCAATGAAATCCCAAACTTTCTGCACTTCTCAAACACTCGTCTAAGGTGTTGTAAATGTTCCTCATCTGATTTGGAGTAGACAGTGACATCATCCAAATATATGACTATAAACCTACCAATCTCATCCACGAAAGCAATATCCATTGCTCCTTGGAAAGTGGCACCAGCATTCATCAAACCAAAGGACATTTTCACACACATGAAAGCTCCCCAGGGTGTGGTGAAAGCGACTTTTTCCTGGTCATCTAGGTGGACAAGGACTTGGTTATAGCCCGAAAAACCATCAAGTAATCAAATCCTACTGGCCCCAATTACCTTTTGTAAGATGTGATCCATTTTAGGCAGAGGGTAGTTGTCCTTGAGGGAAACCTTGTTGAGGTTTCTGAAATCAATGCAAAGCCTAATTTCACCAGTCTTCTTTCTGGTAGGAACCAGATTAGAGACCCATTTTCAAAATCTTAAGGGGACTATAATTTTGGCATCATACATATTTTTAATCTCTTTTTCTATCAGGGGTAGTAACTTTGGATTGATCTCCTAAGTTTCTGCCTGAAAGGCTTATGTTCTTCTTTAATTGGGATTTTATGTTGTATGATACTTGTGTCATAAGATTTTAAATCTTCATAGCTCCAAGCCAATACATCTACATATTCCTTAAACAGTTCAATGTATTTGTGTTTTTGCTCGGGGGGTAAATATTTGGACAGTTTTATCATTTTGGGTTTTTCCTCTGTTCCTATATTATATTCTTTGACCTCTTTACCAGTAGGTTCAATCTTTGGATTCTTTGCTACATCGTTGAAATCAAACAATTCTTCTAAAGGGACCAGACCTCTAGGTAAAATGTTATTCTTCAATTGCAAAACATCAACATCTTTTCATTTTCATTTATTTCATCTAAATCTACTTTATTTACACTATCATTTTCTAAGTCTGGCTTATTTACATTATCATCATCAATGTCTACATCTATATTTGTACAATCAAAATCATTGTTACTGTTACACATAAAAAATACACACTTTGATAGTGTCGCAAGTGTCGCATTTTGTTCACAAGCGTCGCAAGTGTCAGGGAAGCATACCGCCATGATGCCTAGGTCGTGCTTGTAAACGACATCAGGAGGACACTTGGCACATGTCAAACACTTGATTTGGAAGAGGAGGAAAGGTTAACTGGGCTCATGAACCTTTTTCCATCTGAAAACACTCAAAAAACTAGGTTTTGGAAGAGAGCGCTCCCCTATACCTCTTCTAGGAGTGCTAGTGCTCCCCCTTACATTGTCTGGGAGCATTATAAAGCTCCTTTGGCCCTTTTGAGGGAGAACTGGTGTCTTTAGGAGTGTTGGTGCCCCCCTTAAGCCTACTGGGGAGCACTACAGCGCTCTAATGGCCCTTTTGAGGGAGCGTCGCCTATTATGGGCAGTAGTTAAGTTGTTGAGATGAATGGGGGAAGGATCCTTTCATTCTTGGAAGGCAGTTGGATTCGAATCCCTAATCCAACCATGATCTTAGGGCAGATCCTCAACTGAAGGAAGAAAATCCTCAACTTCCCCAAGGATATCTCAGGTGGTTAAAGCCTCTCCAAGGCTATATAAACAAGTTTTCTAATGGTGAAAGAGGACAGGAAAAGGAGAATCACACCAAACTTATGATCTCATAAGTGATGGTGGAAAGGAGGAAGAATTGGAAGCATGAAACATATGATCCCATAGGAAACACACAGTGAACTAGAGGAAAGTAATCAGTGAAGTTGTTGTCATCTGGATCGTGGATCTTTTGAGCAAGGGTTAGACAAAGAGGACTTGACGAAGCTGTCGCATTCGCATCTACGGTTGTAAGTTACTTCTGTCATGGTTCTCATCAATATGACACGCTTGGCCTGTTTCTTTCTAGTTTGTGTTTAATTTCACATGAACTTGTCTCTGATAGATAGGTCTATTTCAAGCTAATATAAATAGAGTAGGAAGTGGTTTTACTATTGTTTGTCTACAGGGCTCATCGAGGAGCGAAAGATTGGAGCTCAACTCGGAGCGCGCGGGGACAAACGTCGATAAAAGGTACTTATTTTCTCCTTCCTTCTCATCCATTAGTTTGTATAGATATGAAAGGAAGTTAGTGTCCATGTTAAGCATCTTCTATCTTAAGAGTTAAGAGTCTAGCTCTCAAAAGGAGATCTACCTGTCCGCAGGGAGATTTTCCTTCAACAGAAACTGGCGACTCCATTGGGGATAATCGAGTCGAAACTTTTAGTTTTGATTTTTCCTCATAAGACCTTGTCTTACCTTTTGTTTTCTTAGGCCTTGTTCACCCCTTCATATCTGATTGCATTTGTTGATTAACTCTTTACCCCATCACACTCAACTTACCTGTCAAAATTTGATCAAAATTTTGGGTTTTTGGACATTTTTATGAGTTTTTTGAGCCTGGCGCCCCCCTACCCATGTTAGCAGGGTGCCAACACTCCCTGAAGGTGTTGGACAGAGTGTTATAATGCCCTGATGTCCCTTACACCAGAGCGCCAGCCCCTTTTTGCTCAAAATCTCTTCAAAATTTCCAATTTTTGGAGGTCCAAACCCTGTTTTTTCATTTGCTGAGCTGCCTTGTGATTCAATGCTTCTTCTTTTGACCTTTGACAGGATTCCTCCTGAGAAGTAAACACCTTGTTGTTCAGATTTTATGCCCTTCTTAATTATTTTTTATTTTTTGTTGTTGAGAGCTTGAAATCGATCCCCTGCTTTCTTCTCTCCTATCCGACTGAGTGGGAACTCTAGTGAAGGACATTAGAAATCTGTGACTCTTCTCATTTAGTTCTTTGAGGTCATCTAATCCAATCTCTTTCTCCTTCCTTTTGCATTTTTTATTTTCTTTCTCTTGTTTGATTGCAAAAGGGTGTGTTGTTTGTGCAAAATCTGCATATTCTTGTCTGAATCTCCTTGATCTGAAACGGTAGTTGGCAGGAGAAATTTTGCATTGAATTGATTATCATTCGCATACAAACGACAAAAGTACATCTTATTGATTAGTTTTCATATTAGTTTTCATTTCTGAAATTTTGTAGCATCATATTGGATTTGATTGAGAACAAAATTGATTGCGGGCATTCCTTATCAAGTGTTTGATAGTGAAAATGACTCTTCCTCTTTCCCTTAAATAGGTATTCATTGAAAAGAAACGATTTCTTATCATATTGCATGCATATTTTTCGGAATTGAGTCATCATTCCATCAGTTTCACTTTAGTACACCCTCTGAGTAAACAACAGCCATTAAAATCAACGCTTAACTAAAATTTATCAGACTTTTTACATCTTTGTTAGCAAACCTACATTAGTTTAAGGTGTAGGGCTTTGGAATAGGTTGAAAGGATAACTTTCCAAAGCTA
>ML777453.1:1860638-1882371 GCA_009831015.1 Picea engelmannii | reverse complement strand
GCCAGGGTTGACACTTGTCACCCATGGAACTGCATGCGTTCCACCAGCACGCATCACCCTTGTACGTCCTCCCCTTGCCAGAAACTTAGGATAAAACATAAAATGCACATGTCTTTTTGGAATAATAATAAAATATTATTCCCAGGCTTAAGCCCCCCCTAGGCTTAGCCCCTAGGTTCAACACTTAGCCCCTTTCCCACCTTCCAGCCCCTAATTCCTTGCCTTCTCTGTGGAAGCTCAGTCCCCCTTCACTCATTCATCGTGGTCGGTCTACACCTGGCAGTGTTTACAATTTTATTAAATGTTCTACATACATACAAGTACAAAATCAAGCCCTTGGCCTCCAACCCTTAGGCTCTCTGGCCTAACAATCACATAAGCTACCGGCTTATACAAACTTGGCTCACCAACCTATAACACATATTTACAATTCATTTCATACATCAGATTTACAACTGGGCTCGGCCTTGGGGACATTACAATATCAGAAGAAATACATTCAGATCTTTAAAATCCAGAAACAGAGTATTCGAGATAAATTCTACACTTAAACTTATTTTAAATGATTAGAGACAGAAAACAAAATGATCACGAAGTAAGATAAACATTTAACAAAGAGAAGTAAACATCAGCAACATCAACATGCAGGAATCCTGTGAATCGTCCTTTTTATTACTAGTATATCTCTTCAAAAAGATTACAGATTACATCTTGCTTGGGCATAAAGATCAACCCTCAAAACTTCGAAGTTTGAAGTATTTATAGAAAAATTACAATCGATCCTGTCATTAATGATCAGGATATGATGGAGAGAAAATCTAACTAACTAGATTACATATTACAAAAAAGTAGGAATGCTAAAATATCCTTGAATCCTTGATGTTGATTCTGAGGAAGTGGTTGGTGATTCATCTTTGACTTGACCATGACTGTTCCATATGCTGACTTGGGTGTACACCTCATCACTACTCGATCAGAGCACACAAGTCATCCCATCTCTTTTGATTGGGGATGGTGACTTTGAGTAACCTTTGGTATACTTCATCCATCTCTATGTACTTGGCAAAGGTGGGCTTGGTGATGAAGATGTACTTGATCTCATGTTGCATGCTAAGGTCCAACTGCAAAGTCTCTAAGAATGCTTTGCTAGTAATGTTGCCCTGTATCCCTGAAAACTTGGAGCCATATTTTGCGACTGTGAGGATCTTTTGTTTGTAGTCTGAGAGAGTAATCAACTTGTCATTGATCATGAATAAACCTAGGAGCCCCTTCTTATGTAGTGAATCTATTTTGTTGAAAAACCTCTAAACTCCAATGTCCATTGCTTGGGCTCTTTCCTCAAGTTGCACCATTAAACCCCTCTTGGTTAGAACTTTCTCGACCTCAAGGATATTTTTTGTCCTATCCTTAATTTCCAAGGCCTCTAGCTCCTCTCTTGTTTAGAATTCAAGAATCTGATAATCTCATTTGCTTCTGTAGGCCTTTATCCCAATTCTCCTCTTATCTTATCAATGGCTTGTCTGCTTCTCTGCACCAGTTCATGCTGCTCAAACATAATTTGTATGAGTTGCCAAATCTCTGTCATGGATTTGCAGATGTCCATCCAAATATTTTCCTTGGCTTCTGAGAGTGTCTTAGCCATGATTATTTATTTCTGTAGCTTCAGAAGTTCTTTCTTAAGCCTTTGAGACTTCTGCATTTCAGTGTTGTAACTTGACTAAAAAGTGGACTTCAGTTGTTGGAGGTTATTGATCTCATCCTGCAGTCTTTTGATTTCCTGTCCTTGCAAAGAAATGTCCTCCATGGATTTTGCCAATTTTTCTTATGCATCTGTGGTTGCTACTGGAATTTCCCCTGTGGTGGTTGTTGTTGTTGTACTAATACCTGTGATGGGAGTTGCATTCAATGGGATGACTTCCATTGGCACATTCTGTTGTTTTTCTTTAACTATATTCTCCAGCTCGGCTTCCATCTCCTTAATCTACGCATTCTGCTCCATGATTAATTTCAACATTTCCTCTTTATGGCCTTTAGTCTCAACCATTTCCTTCGCCTATGGATCTTCTGTAGCATGAATTTTCAGTTGTTTCCTCACGGAGGCTATGTCAGTGTTCTTCTTCTTGAGGAGCTCTTCTGCTACTTTCACATTTGATGGATCATATCCAATCTTGAGTACCAGTTTGTTATAACCCTAATTTGCACCAGACACGCTTACCTGGCATCAGGCCATCTCAGAATCCTTCTTTGCCAAAACACCACTGAACAACTCTTCTTAAAAACCCTTTTTATAAAGGCTCGCGCGCCCTGCTCCATTACTGCACGTGTGTACACGCTAGCTGACCCAAGATAGCCCGCATGTACCTACAAAAACACAAAAAGAGGAAAGTTGTTGATGGAACACACAGCTTTGGGTAGGTTAACTAAACCTTTCGGCCATGCATGGCCGGTCATTCGACCAAATACCTAGCTCCTTCTAACCTATAAAAGAAGGGGTACGGGTCCCATTTGAAAGGAGGAAAATCATAGTAAAGAAACTATACCCGATTGAGCATTCCCTTTGTCCCAACCTTTATCCATCCTTGTGCAAAGAGAAGTATAGAGAAAAGCAGTTGGAAGACAGTAGAAGAAGAGCCCAGGACCAGGATCGAGGAGCAGTAGCCGAATTTATCATTATAAGGTATCATTGTGAAGTTAATAAAAGAATTGCTTTTCCCGTCCCGCCATATGAGATTGTCATTATTTGAATATTGATTGTATGATTGATTAAATCTCTAACCCATTAGTTCATAGATCAAATGCACGTAGAGTTGTTTGTTTGTATTTTTTGAATGCAAGTCCGCATTGGGAGGAGAGCTGCAGTCAAAGAACGACCAAGCATGAAAATGGATCGACATCAAACACGAAAAATAAGGTACGTCAACTCAATCTCTTGAGCCTTGTATTTACATATGAGTTATGGGGGTTTAGGCATGGGATGATGGTAAAACGTAAGAATCTTTAGGTCATTTCTGCATGCATGATAAAAACCCTTAGTGCTAGTCCGTATGAGGGATTTCCCACCCACAACAGAATTGGCGACCATACTGGGGATCTCTAGGCTTTCTGGAAATATTTTTTCTTGGGTATTTTTAAGAACTCGGTTCATTCCTTGTTCTTAAAGTTTCTGCAAAAGTCTGAGCTAACAAAGATTTTGGTCTTCCATACCAGTTATCCTTGTTTCTTTGCTTGACCGCATTTTTTTTTCGAGACCCACAAAGGTACATGCGGCTTGTATAAGGTCTGAACGCGTGTACTTGCGCCCTACCTTCCCACAGCCCGCATGTACACACTAGCTAAGGAAGTGTCAGTCGTGTGTATGATTCCATAAAATTTCTTCTAAAGAGGCAGTCATCCTCTCCCTTGTCAGAAATAATCCTTCTCAAGGGTTTTCTGGAACTCATTCTAGTCTTTGTTATTTTCATTCTATAGCTTAGGTTTCACCTCAGATTGGTTTGTTCTATGAAATTTTCCTTGAATTGTTTTTCTTTTCTGACAAAGTAAGTTTCTGAGTCTTCAAGAGATTATGGTTCTTAATACCAGTAGTCTCTGACAGTGCTTGATTGATTGTCTTTTCATTTTTTAAGAGTTGCAGAGGTACACATGGCCTGCATAAGGTCTGCATGTGTGTACACGGGCTCTGACCTTACACAGATCATGTGCACACACTGGCTATTGAACTGTCAGCAACGTGCCTGTTCAGAAAATTTTTGTTTAAGGAGAGGCAGTCATCCTTTTTCTTGTCAAGATTTATACCTCTCAGGGTTCTTGGTCTCTGTCATAGCAGTCGACAACTTAGGTTTGATCACAGCATAGCTTTCTTTTTCATTAAAAGAGATTTTTTGTGTTTCCTAGCTTTTTTAACTTATTTTTAGCTTGAAATTTTAAGAAAAATGAGTTGCATTTTGAAATCGTGCATTCATCAGTCTCTTTTAGAATCTTTTGTTATTTCTTCTTTGATTGGAAGAAAATTTAAAAAAAAATAACTTAAATTTTTAGGTCTCTTTCTTTCTTGGCATTGGCTTTGCATTGTTATTTGAAAAAGAAAAAGAAATTAGCATAGTGTTGTGTTTCTTCTCATCTTGAAAGCATTTCAAAAAGAAAAAAATAAGAAATATAATCATTCTTTGCCAGTGTTCATATATGTTTCATCATTTTTTTGCAAGAGTCTTAACAACATAAATTGCACTACCGTACCCTTTTTGAGTAAATCAAGCCAGTAAAAAGAACGCTAATTAAAATTTACTAGACTTTATGTTTGTAGGGTCCATCAACTAGATTAGGCTAGAGCCTTGATTTAGGTTGGAGACGAAACTCTTCGAGGCTATAAAACAAACATACGAGTATGTGTTAAGGAGTGTTAAAGTCCAGTATTGTGAAATTTATCTGGGACCCCCCTCTAACACAGGGGCTAAACACGAGGTCGCGTGTGGAAAGGTAGCGGAGATAACCCCTCCAAAGCCGAACCAATCATAGTGGAGAACACATATAGAGGGCTTGTCTTGGGATTTCGACGATTGCATTTTACACGAAGCTTCATGGGTCTCGAATCCATTCAAGGTCCTCAGTTGTCTTTCGAACCACTTGCTTTCGATACCCTTGACAGGTTTCGGGTTTTATACCCTGTTCATTGTGGTCTACCCGACTATCGACTGTACCCACCTGGTGACTATTCACGCGCTGGCAACCTAGTTGCCTATCTTTCTAGGGACTTACATAGGTGACCACGGGGGTATACCGCAGTACCTAGGGCAGACATCGGGCCATGCTTTGTAGAGTATACCCAGAGGGTGCTTCTGTATTCGAGTTGCACTTTCACCGGTAAGTTGCTCTAGTGTTGGTTGGTGTAACTGCTCTTCCAACTAGTTAGTCGTTTTCTTGATTTGCCTTTAGGAAATTTTAGTGTGTGCTTTGTGCTCCTTAGTTTTCCATAGTGATTTAGTTAGTCGTGGCTTTGGGTCTCTGACCTAGGGTGGTAGACCACCCACTCCACCAGTTGAGAGGACTTTTCAGTCTTCTGCCTAGAAACGTGGAGCCGCCTCTTTATAGGCGTTGTTTTGATAACACTGGTTCTTCAGAGTCAGTGTGTGAGACTTTTACGGACTTGAACGATCCCGCAAAGGGAGAACCTATGCATAAGATCTTCATGGCTAAATTTCTTGAAGATACCAACCAAGGAACCCCTTCACAAGGGGGTTCTTGTGCTTTTCCTTTCTTCGGAAACGTTGGTGTCCCTTTGATGGCCACTTTGTACATTCATGGGTTGAATGTGGGACTACCGATTTGGTTGGGTACCATTCCAAATGTCCTGAATTCTATTGACGCTTCTCAGTTAAGCACCTTAAGTCATGGGCACCCTGTTGATGTTTCTTAATCAGCAAAGTCTTCTCCTCCTCTTTCTCCCGCCTCTGGTGAAAGTACAATTACTAGTAACCAAAAGTCTAAACAAAATAGAAAGAGGAAGAATAGGAAGAAGAAATCACCAACCTCTGCAAGTCATGTTGGAGATAGGTCGACAACCTCTGCAAGTCACGTTGAAGACTAGCACCCAGCCTCTGCAAGTTATGCTAGGGGTAATCACCTACCCTCTGCAAGTCATGCTGGGGAAAGAGTCTAGTCACTGCTAGTCATACTGGTAATAGGTTTGTAGCCTCTACAAGTCATGTTATCGACCCATCACTAACCTCTGCAAGTCATGTTGGAGATGTGCAACCAACCACTGCTAGTCATGTTGGGGGCATTAATTGTGTTGAGAAACCTAGATGGATAGGACGTAAGCCTAAGTTCCCTTGTAAGATTTGCAAGGGAGATCACCTTACTCATTTGTACCCTAGCATTCCAGAGGTACAAAGATTGTGGTCCCTATCTGCAAGCTCTTCTGATTCTGAGTCTTTTGAGGTTTCCTCGTAGTTTATTCAACCATTGGTTGAGAAAGTGGTCACACTGATGCAGTCATTGACTGATCCCACTCCTCTTTTGGGGGGTGAGGTGCTTTTAGACCTTGTAGTCTCTTAGCCTATTCAGCCATTGGTTGAGAAAGTGGTCATGTTGATGCAATCATCGACTGATCCCACTCCTCTTTTGGGGGGTGAGGTGCCTTTAGACCTTGTAGTATCTCAGCCTATTCAACCATTGGTTGAGAAAGTGTTCATGCCAATGCAGTCATTGGTTGATCCTACTCCTCTTTTGGGGGGTGAGGTGCCTTTAGACCATGTAGTCTCACAGCCTATTCAGCCATGGGTTGCGAAAGTGGTCATGTCGATGCAGTCATCGGCTAATCCCACTCCTCTTTTGGGGGGTGAGGTGCCTTTGGACCAAGTAGTCTCGCAACCTATTCAGTCATTGGTTGCGAAAGTGGTCATGCCGATGCAGTCATCGGATGATCCCACTCTTCTGTTGGGGAGTGGCGTGTCTACCGACTATGTTTTTAGCATTTATGGTTCAGTATTTTCAAAACAAGGGGGCATTCTACTCACTCCGAGCACACCCCCTCCAAGCCCTAGGATGGTTTCCTTTGATTGGAATGACCTTGTTGAGCCTCGTCTTCCTTCCTCCGCACCCTTTCAAATAAGGGTTGAAGTTAATTAAAAAAACATTTATCGATGTATTGTGAATGAAGGAACCTCTGCAAGTATTTTATCCTCCTCGGTTTGGAAAGTCTTGGGTTCTCCCAAGCTTGTGTCTGCTTCACATGAGTTGTTGACTTTTGACAGATGTCCTAGTGAATATTTGGGGGTTCTTCCTCAGTTGCCTATCTCGTTAGGTGGGAATATTGTCCGTGTCGATGTTATAGTGGTGCAAGGCTCGTTAGATTTCAATATACTTCTTGGGCGTGATTATGTATATGTTATGAACGTTGTGGTATCTACGCTCTTCTGGGTGATGCACTTCCCTCACAATGGAAGCATTGTCACTATTGACTAGCTGGCATCTAATAATCACCATCCTAATTCAGCGTTAGTTCAGGCTACCCCTTTATATGTTCGTGTAGACTCCACCCCGCCACGGGTTAATTATGTGGCATCTTATCCTCGGTGTTCAATTGCTTATGAGCAGGAACCTGTGCAATCACGTTTTCCTTCTTGAGACTTGGAATCAACAATTGATCCATTGGTGTATCCAATGGGGGCATGGGAGCCCTTGCTTCCCCCTCTTGGTCCAAGTGGGCGTGAGTATCCTTCTGAGTCTGATCCTGTTGTTTGTAGATCCTCAAGCCCTCGTGCTTATGATTCTTCATTGATAGACTCCACCAGTCCTAGCCAGAGACTCCATCATCATATGGAATATGGTCAGTTTACTTCACCCTTTGGGACTATCGACCCTCTCTTGCATGATTTCTCAGATTTTGAATTGCCTTCAAATGAAGCTATCCTTGAAGCCATGACTATAGTTTCTATACTGAGGGAGGACTTACACTGTGGTATGTGTTTTCTTCCCTTTTGGGAGACTTTCCAAGTTGACTATCGAAGAGACTCTTGGTCTGAGCCTGGCAATGGGCTCTACCTGAACCAATTTCATACATGAGTCGTAGCCCCCACGGGTCTTCTTTTAAGCCCTTTTCAGACCCTCTAAATATGAAAAGATTGTTGAGCGATCTTGTTGTCTTTCACGCTCGTTAAACTGAAATTTGAAGGCACGTCTATCCGATGGTAGTTTACCCCTTTTTCGGTCTGGATGGTCAACTGTACGAACAAAGGTATACTCTAGGAACTTCAGTTCTCTAGAAGAGTACCCTCAGGTATAATTTTAACCCTTTTTCGGGCTTGATAGACTAAATTTATGAAAAAGGAACCCCCATGGAGTCCATAGTTAAGCTCTTTTTAGACTCCCTAAAATTGAAGAGATCGTCGAGTGACCTTATTCTTTGACACTCGTTAAAATAGTCCAGAAGAACATTCCTGACGAAGTCCATAGTTAATCTTTTTTCAGACTCCTTAAAAATGAAAAAATTGTCGAGTGATCTTGTCTTTATCACACTCGTTAAAATGGTTTTGAATAGACGTCTTGTCGGTGCTAGTTTACCCCTTTTTCAAACCGACTAGACTACCTTCGAAAAAGGTACCCCCTTGGAGTCTCCTTTTACATTTTTTCAAACTCTCTAAATATGAAAAATTGTCGAGCTTACTTTCTCTGGGCTCGTTAAACTTACATCGAAGGATGTTACCATTGTGTGTTTTGTTAACCGTGTTTGCATACCTACATCTTTTGCCTAATGACAGCTCCATGTTGCTCTCAATTGAACCATCTGAAGCATGCCTTATACGCAATCCCTGTAGCACTTTGCCTCTGCGTCTTGACACCTTTGGCCCCAGGAGGGTTTTTTCCCGAGTGTCCTTACTTTGAACATCAGTCTTGTCCTTGCGCCTCGAACTTGTATGTTTGTGACACTCATCCCTCCTTTGTAACGTAACATTCTTTTATTCTATTTTCAAAATTATTGAAAAAGACAAAAAAAATCAAATATACCCCAAAAAGAGGAAGGGAAAAGTATTTTTCTTTGTATTGGCAACACATTGAGTCGCCCTTGGATAAAGCACATCTTTCCATTTGTTCGTCAAACCCTGGGAATTAATATGACCTTAAGAAGTTGTTCCCGCTACATTGAGTTGTGTCCTCCTTCGTTTGGTTATTCTTCCAAACATATGGAGAGTTTGTGTTGCCTCCTGCCTCGTAAACTTATGTTAATGCCATGCTGCCTGAGTCTCATATTTTGTCATGCTATTATCCAAGGGAAGTTTTTCTAAGCCTGAGTCGGCCCCTCTATAGTTTGTCTCTTGCCCTCATGCCCGACCATCCTCAAAGTCCAATCAAGTGTTTGTTTGAAATCAATGAAGCCTTCAGTCTGATCATCGAGATTCTCTAGTCCATGACCGACGAGCCGTCGAAGACCTCTGGGTAGTGAAGTCGTACACTCATATTACACTCATACCCAAGTTTTGAATATTTTGAAGTTGTTGCTCGAGCTCTAAAGACCTCATCTCCAGCCATCATGCCTTATCAGCTTCTAGAAGATGGATACTCTACATGGATATCTTTTTTATTTTGAGATGTAGCTCCGCTGTGTATTGCTCGCAGCTACACTTTATATATTTATATGACATGGATCTATAGTGTATTTGATTGGTAGCCATGATTTTATTTCATCCTGAGCATGGGTATGCCCGCCTTGGTGAGACAATTATTATTTTGCAAAAGGCACCTCCTGATTTCTGGTCCCTGGGCTCACTTGTTTGGAACGTTGGTGAAGATTGTTAATGTATTTCGGCCATCAGATGCTCTTCTGACCTCACACATTAGGGGGCATATATTATAACCCTAATTTGCACCAGACATGCTTACCTGGCATCAAGCCATCTCAGATTCCTTCTTTGCCAAAACACTACTGAACAACTCTTCTTAAAAACCCCTTTTATAAAGGCCCATGCACCCTGCTCCATTACTGCACGTGTGTACATGCTAGCTGACCCAAGACAGCCTGCATGTACCTACAAAAGAACGAAAAGAGGAAATTTGTTGACGGAACACACATCTTTGGGTAAGTTAACTAAACCTTTCGGCCATGCATGGCTGGTCATTCGACCAAATACCTAGCTCCTTATAACCTATAAAAGAAGGGGTAGGGGTCCCATTTGAAAGGAGGAAAATCATAGTAAAGAAACTATACCCAATTGAGCATTCCCTTTGTCCCAACCTTTAGCCATCCTTGTGCAAAGAGAAGTATAGAGAAAAGCAGTTGGAAGAAAATAGAAGAAGAGCCCAGGACCAGGATTGAGGAGCAGTAGCCGACTTTATCATTGTAAGGTATCATTGTGAAGTTAAAAAAAGAATTGCTTTTCCCGTCCCGCCATATGAGATTGTCATTATTTGAATATTGATTGTATGATTGATTAAATCTCTAACCCACTAGTTCATAGATCAAATGCATGTGGAGTTCTTTGTTTGTCTTTTTTGAATGCAGGTCGACATTGGGGGGAGAGTTGTAGTCAAAGAACGACCAAGCGCGAAAAGGGATCAACATCAAACACGAAAAATAAGGTACGTCAAATCAATCTCTTGAACCTTGTATTTACATATGAGTGATGGGGGTTTAGGCATGGGATGATGGTAAGAAGTAAGAATCTTTAGGTCATTTCTGCATGCATGATAAAAACCCTTAGTGTTAGTCCATAGGAGGGATTTTCCACCCACAACACAGTTCCCCCAGAGATTTTATCTTATTATCTTTTTCCAAAGAAGACACTTTCTCTAGCTTCAGCTGTGTCTAGACATTGTTCAAGGAAACCTGCAACTTTGCAGCAGTCATGGAGGTATTGGCCAAGGTGGGGAAAATCATTTCTCCAGTCTTTCTGTGCATATCCATTTGATCAGCTGGATGCACCTATTTGATATCAAACTCAAATGTTGACCTTTTATAATCAAAAACTATTTTAGGTTGAGGCACCTGTGCCCGCAAGTATGCCATGTGCATCCTCCATTTTTGTGTGTCAAAAGCAGAGAGCAACCTATGCTGGGTTGTAGATGTTGGCTTCCAGAATTGAGCATAGGTACTATTAGTCAACATCTCATTTTTCTTCTTGATTAAGTTATGCTTCTCAAAAATATTGAGTCCTACAGACTTCTGTGAGGATTTGGTTGTTAATTTTGTATCAGTCAACTTCTTTGATGAGGAAGTGGACATCATTTGTTGGCTTCCAGAGAGAAATGGTGAATGTTCTCCCTCCATTATTATGGTGGACTGGGTCTCTTCTCCTCTACACCTGTCAGGAGTATGACTAGTTTTGTGCCTCTTTCTGTAAACCTGGAAGTCTTCTATTGAGACCTCTGTAACTGAGGGAGATACTTCTATCCTAGGCCTCTTCTCTACTGGTACCTATGGAGTTACAGTTTGTGAAATGCCAGTAGGTGAAGGACGTTGTTCAAAGTTAGCCAGAGTGTTTTCTTCCCATTGTGCCTGGTTCATGTATCTTTCTATCTCTGTTTTAGGCACGTGGGCATAGGGGGGAATTTTGTTCTTCAATCTGGTTTCTGCAATGATACCACAGGGATCATAGTGCCATGGGAAACTTTGCTTGAACTTCATCTCTTGTAACACTTTGTTTGCTTCTTCTTTTGCAGCCCTGTTGTTGCAAATGAAGGAACCTATTTGACCTTTTATCCTGAGTTGTTGTTTCTTTTTAAAATCCACAAAATGAATGTCATCTGAATTGATCCTCTGCCTGATATATTCCAGAGCGAATATTCTGACAGGAAAAAACTTGGGAAGCTTGTAAGGTGGTAGTTCATAGTCGTAAATTCTGACTTATGTGTGATCCTAGTACAGGTACCAGTCACCTGTTTTAGCAAGGTCTGACAAGTGTACAATCCTTTGAATTTCTTCATTTATCCTGGGTTCTGATCATCCACTAAGCATGCTTACCACTGGATGATAAAAACAGGTCAATGAACTGCTTGAAATTGAACTCAGATGAGTTCTTTCTTAGTAATGATGTCTGGGATGTGACAGGTTGTGGGTCACCATCTTGGTCTAACCTTTGTAGGCAGAAGGAGAGATTCTCTACTTGGAAAAACAGGAACATGTATGCCAATATCGAAGAATACCTGAACATGCCCTCTATAGAAAACTTGAAGAGTTGCTCATGAATGTTGTCGGCCAAAAATTGGCTGAAATTGAACTGTGTAGTAGCCTTCTCCTCGGTGGAAACTATGGATAGAAAACCCAGGATGGTTTCGTCTACCCACTCGTCTGAATAGTATCCTAGTAGACATCATAGGGAAGAAATAATTTGGTTGCCTTTCACTAAGAAGATGGAGGAATGGTAGGGGGGATACTTTTTGGCTAACTGGGTACTTTCAGGGAGGAAAAGATCAAAGATTTGAGCTCTCTATGGGAAAGATAACTTATGGTACATCTCGGTCAGAATTTCGATGGAAAGAGGAGAGAGGGGGTCAGCTCTAGGAACCTGCATCATCTGGTCTATCGTTTCTGGGGTAATGGTGAAAAGAGTTTCACCAGATGACGAAACAATGGCTCTTTGGCTAGGGAGATAGTGTGTCTAGGATTTTAGAGAGAACTCGGGGAAGTGGTATGTCTGAGGGAATAGGTACAGTGGGAGATTGGACTGCCAGAGCCCAATCTTGTCACTCTAGTCCAGAAAAGTGTCTCTAAACCAAAAGTGCAATTCTAAGAAGTCAAATTCTCACTTCGGCTCTGCGATCAAGTAGTCTTTATCGACCAAAGGTATTCGATCCAGATCAAGAGGAGGAGGGAGGAAAGGATTCTCTTCGATCTCAAGGATTTGGATTTAGGCACCATTGACCTGATTGATACCTGTAAAACTGGAAAATGATGTTTAATTGTGTTTACCATGTGTTAATGGCGGTCGTTGACTGAAGAGAATGGAGAAAGGTATCTTCGGCTGTGTCTGGATCATGAACAGTGAGACAATGGTAGAAAACGGGATTAAGTGGGTGAACGGGTGTCCGTTAGGGAGCGGATGACAATTCATCCCATTAACGGTCATGGCTGACCGCATTGATTGGCCAACGGGCATATCGGGAGTGAGGTGGAGGGTGATGAGTGGGTAACGGGTATATGGAGGTGACGTGGAGGGTAGTGAGTGGATAATAAGTGGACGGGACGTGACTGGCGACAGGTGAGTGGGGGGTGATATGTCGACAGAGTAGTGGATCATGACGTATGGAAGGAGGTAGTGGAATGTGACGTCAGAGTGCAGTGGTGGTATGATCAGGTGGTTTGGCGGTTTACTCGGAGGGGTGGGTAGGTGGTAAGTGGTAAAGGTCAAGGGGGGTTTGAGTTAACAAGATTGTGCCATGTTATGAGGGGCCCACTCGAGAATACCACCAACTTGGACCCGCCCCCCCACCGTTAAAGGTAGAATGGTCGGGGGGTCTGATATCTTCTGTCAGCCGTGGATCTGAACGCCTGTTGATGGACCGCTGAGATTGGCACGCTTTTTAGCACAAAGCGCCAAACATAATATATCACCCCAAAACTTAGGATATAGACTTTTATGGGTTTTTTGTTGCTCCCCTTCTTTCACCTTATCACCAAGGGGTTAAAATACAACATTTTTAACTCAAATCAAAGAATTTAACCAAATTTGCATCCATTTATTGAAATGAAAAACTACTAACCTATATCCTACTCTAATCGCCTTAGTAAAATTAACCCAGATTAGACTGTTGGGCTAAAGCATTACTCTGACCTAGGATATTTGATCAAGTTTAAACTGTTTGATCAAATTTATTCACTAACCTATCTATCTTGGCTAAGATTAAACTGTTTAGCCAAGTTTATTCACTAACCTATCTGCATAAATTCAAAGGACTTGACCATGGTTAGACTGCATGAATCAAGCCATTCTTATTGCATGTGGTTTTATCATTTTTCTTTTCATACCCTTTGTTATTCTTTTTTCTATTTTTATTCTTTTTATTTTCTTTTCTTTCTTTTGTTTTTCTTTCTTTTCTTTCTTTCTTTTTCTTTTCTTTTGTTTATTTTATTTTTTATTTTTCTTTTCTTTCTTTTGGTAAATCATTTGTAGAATGAAATATTATTTACAACAAAAATACAACTAGAGGGAAAATTTCTAGTCACCAGTTGATCCTATGAAACATAGAGTTATAACAGGATTCATAAAGAGAAGACAGTTCGAGGAACACTGATCCAGATTATTTTCGGCACGAAATGAGAGCAGAGATATAATAAATAAATGTACAGAGGTATCTCAGATATCCAATAATATAACATAAATGTATTAGAGATACAACCATAAACACAAAGATACAGTAATACACAATTTTCTATCAATGAGCGAAAATGTACAAAGACTATAAAAATACAGAGTGAAAGACTCGCTAGAATGGTGGCAGCTTATCTCTGAGAAGAGATGTGATGGCTATTCACATTTGCAAGAAGATGATTTTACAATGAGGCTCCAAAGGCCTTTTTATCATAAATAAAATCCAAAACCCTAACCCCGGAAGATGAAAAGCCAACAGTTTTGTGGACCCCGTTTTGGGTAGTTTGGTGTATCAACTTCCCGGGGGCGTAACTTTGGCATACGATCTTCGTTTGGGGCGAACAATAGCTCATTGGAAAGGCATCATCGAGGAGATTAATTTTGGGGGTTCAGTCAGAGCCTTCAAATATCATTGAGAACCTTGATCTTGAAAAACCTTCATGTAGGCCCTCAAAATGGCCCCGTAAGTTAAAAACGACTAAAAATAGTAAATTACGAAAATTGCCAAAAAATTGTTTTGAGCCAGTTGGAAAAGGTGGGTGGCTATCGATATCCACCTAGATCAAACACCATAAGAAAATGGTGTGTCATAAAGGATAAACAGGACAATCATGGAGCGTGCAGGGAGTATGAGATTACATGTTGGTTTGCCCTTACAGTTTTGGGCAAATGTTGTAGATATTGTTGTTTACTTAATAAACATAGGACCTTCAAGATATTTTGATGGTAGAATTCTATAAGAGGCATGGACGGGTAAAAAGGTAAACTATTCTTTTTTGAATACTTTCGGTTGTGAATCATTTGTGCAGATTGAAAAAGAAAATAGAACAAAGCTTGAGGCAAAATCCAATAAGTGTAGCTCTATTGGATACGATGTTAATGATTTTGGTTATCGCTTATGGGATTATGAAAATAAAAAAATCATTAGGAGTAGAGATTTCATATTCAATGAGAAGTTCATGTACGAATATCAGTTGCAGGGAAAGAAACATGAAAAAGAAAAATCAGAATACATAGTGCTTGATGAGATCACTGAAAAAGAAATTCCAAAGGTACCAGAAAATCAAAATGTACAACAACAGGATCAACAAATACCTCAAACTCGTGCAAGCGTTGTTAGAAGATATATGAGGTTAAGTAGACCCCCTGAACGATACTCTCATTCATTGTATTATTTATTGTTGACTGATTATGGTGAACCAGAATGTTATGAAGAGGCAATGTAGGTAGACACTAAAAGAAGTGGGAGCAAGGCATGAAAGAGGAAATGGATTCCCTGGTAAATAACTAGACTTGGGATTTGGTTCAGTTGCCTATAGGAAAAAGACCATTGCAGAATAAATGGGTTTACAAGTTGAAGGAAGAAGATGGAGGCAAAAAGCAGTACATGGCTAGACTTGTTGTAAAGGGGTTTGCACAAAATAAAGGTATAGATTTTGATGAAATGTTTTCTCCTTTTGTTAAAATGACTTCAATTAGGACTATTTTAAGTCTTGTGGTAGTAGAAGATTTGCATCTTGAACAGTTAGATGTAAAAACAAATTTTCTCCATGGGGATTTGGAGGAAGATATTTATATGCAGCAGCCATAGGGGTATGAGGTCAATGGGAAAGAAAATTTGGTATGCAGGTTGAAGAAGAGCTTGTATGTCCTAAAGAAAGCTCCAAGGCAATGGTATTTGAAGTTTGAAAGGTTTATGACAGAACAAGGTTATAATAGATGTCATTCTGATCATTGTGTTTATTTTAAAATGCTAGAAAATGGAAGCTATATTATCTTGTTATTGTATGTAGATGACATGCTTGTTGCAGGGTCTAATATGCATGATATAAATGTGCTCAAGAAGAAATTAGATAATTCATTTGCGATGAAGGATTTGGGTGCTGTAAAGAAAATCCTTGGTATGAGAATAACAAGAAACATGAAAAATCACAAATTGACATTGTCTCAAGGTGAGTACATAGAGAAGGTGTTGGAGAGGTTTAGAATGCAGAATGCAAAACCAGTTAGTATACCTTTGGCCAACCATTTCAAATTAACTAAGTAAATGTGTCCCAAGACACAGGAGGAGATAGAATACATGTCTGGGGTCCCTTATTCATTAGCAGTTGGCAGCTTGATGTATGCGATGGTTTGCACAAGACTATATTGCACATGCAGTGGGAGTTGTGTGCAGGTATATGAACAATCCAAGTAAAGAACATTGGGAGGTAGTAAAGTGGATTCTCGGGTATTTGAGAGGTACTGCTACTCATGCATTATGTTTTGAAGGTTAAGATATTGTTCTACAAGGATATGTTGATTCAGATATGGAAGGTGATAAAGATAGTAGGAGGAGCACCACAGGGTATGTTTTTACTATAGGTTGAACAACAGTGAGTTGGATTTTGAAACTGCAAAAGGTTGTTGCACTTTTAACAATAGAGGCAGAGTATGTTGTTGCTACAAAGGCTAGTAAAGAGATGATTTGGTTACATAGGTTTATGGATAAATTGGGAGAGAAGCAGGAGAATAATAGATTGTATTGTGACAGTGAGAGTGCCATTCATCTTGCAAAGAAATCAACCTTTCATTCGAAGACTAAGCATATACAACTCATGTACCATTTCATATGATCTGTATTGGAAGATGGACATTTGAAGTTGGAAAAGATCCACACTAGCCAAAATCTTGTAGACATGTTAACTAAGGGAGTAACCAGGGACAAACTGAGTTCTAGCTCAGTTTTAGTTGGTCTTCAAGCATGGAGGTGAAGATGAGGAATTTTTCAGGTTCAAGAAGGTTCATAGTCCAGCAGATACAACAACGGTGGAGTTGTTGAGATCAGTCTCCAAGTGGGAGATTGTTGGTTGTGGAGCATGATTGTCTTCCTAATTCAGAGGTCTTTGTTTTCAGTCGTGTTTATACCCCATAAAGACTTTACACCCCAGAAGAATGTACACTCCTCCATGTGGGGGAGTGCAGAGGGGGGTTACCCCCTTTGTGGGGTCCAAGGGAAAGTGGGCCCCCGGCGGGGGTTCGAGGGACAACATTCCTTGATGGGGGTTCGAGAGCGAAGAGCCCGAAGGAAAAATTGTCATGTAAATGTATATTGTAATTTCATTGTAAATCTCAACCGTTCATTATAACGTCACAGATCTTACGGTAGAAGATATGTTAGGGTTTTTTTCCCTAGAATGCAACCCTCTTTTAAGAGGGAAATGTATTGTGGCTATGGATCATTGTGAATATTATATTCTAAGAGAGGAGACTATAAGAGAAAGAAGAGGAAGTTACAGCGGATGTGTTGTAGGTTGTATCTCTTCATTTGTTGGATAATAACAAGGAAGGACCTAGCAATGTCTCTAGTGGACGTAGCCCACACTGGGTGAACCACGTATATCTGTGTCTCTATTTTATTGTGTATCTTCTGTGTTTTATTTCCACATTTTTTATTTTATTTTATTGCTCCGCAATCTTGTATTTCTAACAGTTATCCTTAATATCATGGAATATTCGAAGGATGACGTTTCCAAGTTGTAAATAGATTTTCATGAAGTGTTGCAACGAAATAAGCCCAATTTGGTCTTCCTTCAAGAAGTCAAATCAACAAGGTTTGAGCTTCATCATCACATGAGTTACTACTAGAATGGCACCTTGTAGGTCACAAACCATATTCACAATATAGGGGGAGTGGTTCTTGCTCACTCTCCTAATCTGTAGCACTTTGTTGTGGACCATAACAAGGAGTTCTAGGATCAATGTATTTTCATTATCTTGTTGGTTCCAGAAAGACTTCTAGGGTTTTTTGTAGTGTATGATCTTAACCTTAGTGCATAGTGCAACCGTCTTTAGGATTGGATGGCTACCTCTCTCCCAACTATGGATTGGGATAAGGGAGGGGGGGGGTGTGGTGGTGGGTTAATATCATGTAATGGGGGGGTGATCGAGGTGGAGGCAAAGGGACTATTGATAAGTAGTGTGTAGAAGAAAGCATGGTATTAATGTAAGGCTACTCTACAAGTGTATGACGTTGATAGGAAACAAAACATTGTCGATTATGGCGGTTGGTTCACATGCATTGATTACTGACATGGAAACACCAAGGTACAAGCTAGGTTGGACAATGTTTACGGCCCCAAGGAAGATATATCATTTTCAAATAAGTTGTGACAATAGATGAATTAAAGGATGTTACTAGTTCGGATCACTTTCCTATTCATATGGTTAATTCAATTAATCACACGGTGGATTCAACACCTTGCTCTTTGTTCACATTGAATGTGTCACATCTAGAGTCTCCTAATTTTCGATCACAAGTGCATTGATTTTGAAATCTTTCTCATCATCCTCTCGAAGCTAAGGGTTGGCCACTGTGGTGGGAGGTTATTGTTTTCCATACATTTAAGTTCATTAGAGGGTGGGGGAAAATGATGGCCCGTAGAAGACGCAAGGAGATGCACAATATTAGGCTTTATCTTGAAGAGGTCTTCATTTTCCTTAGAGAGAATCTTCATAATGTGGTATTATATAAGGATGATTCTAAGTTCAAGATGATAGCAAATGAGGGGGAGGAGTACATTGCTAGAGAAACTAGGGTTTGGTCCAAGTCGTAGTGGATCAAGGAAAGGGATGAGGGTTCCAAATTATACTTACCTTACTGAAAAAGGAAGGTGGTCATTGACATAATCCTCAATTTACATGGATCTTATGGGCCCCTCTAGTGGTGGTTAAAGATATGTATGAGTTTCATTTTCATAATATATTTTCTCCATATACATTGACAGATCAAGTGTTGGTTGTTAAGAACTCTTGTTACAGGGCTATTTTGCATAAGGTTTTTGCTAGGGACCAAGGCAAATTGGATAGTAACTTCTCAAAAGAGGAGCTTTTGGCACCTTGAATTACATGCAGAATGGCAAGTCCCCATATTTGGATGGGCTTCCTTGTGAGTTTTACAAGACCATGTGGGATACAGTTGGGGATGATTTATGGTGTTTGTCAATTGAAGTCTTTTCTTCTAGCGTTTCGTCTAAGTCGATCAAGATTTGATTAAGTTGATTTCGAAGAATGCAAATAGAGACACTATTGCATTTCATGCCTATTACCTTACTCAATGTTACTTACAATATTCTTGCTAAGGCAATGGTTCTTCGTATCTGAGTTGTGGTAAGAAATATTCTTCGACAAGAGTAAACAAGATTTGTAAAGGGTCACTTTGTCTTGGACACTATGATTTTTCACTAGAAGGCCATGGAGTGGAACTATGAGTCTAGTCAAAAGTCCCTTTTCCTAAAAATAGACTTGACGAGGCTTATGAATGGCTAGATTGGTCCTTTATTACATATATGTTCTCTTGTTTGTGGTTTGGTCCATGTTATGTGGCCATCATGACTACTATGTTTTTCAGTGCCTCTATGTTCTTTTCTATTAATAATTCTCTGTCAGCTAGGATTTTATTACATCGATACATTCGTCAGGGATGTCCCTTGGCCTCTTATCTCTACATCTTGTTAGTTGATGCTTAGGGATATCTTCTAAAGGATGCTTGATTGCAAGGCCACTTGAGGGGTATATCGCTCTCGGATGGGTCAAAGATGATAAACAATAACGACCATTTTGTTGATGACTCTTTCCTTTCTATACGAGCAAACTAGGACTTTTTTATCGTGCACGTGCATGCCTTGGCCATTTCTGCTCATCTTTTGGGGCAGTGGTGAGCACACATAAGACAAATTATCAGTGGGTTTCTTTAGATATCCCACCAAGGTGGTTTCCTACTGCTTGGACTTGTATTAGAGTAGGGGTCATTGTGCAATATCTTAACATATTTTTGGAGTGGGCCTTTTGCCTATTGCTATGTAGGATTAGTGTTTACGATAACTTTAGATAAATCTTCATATCTAGCAGCATAAGGACCTATCATTTGTTGGTACATTCAAGATTATTCTTCAAGCACTACAAGGAAAAGACCTTTTAGCGGAGGTTTCTAGTGTTACAAAATTGGCAAAAATTGGCAAAAAAGCCTCCGCTACAACATATGTTATCAATAACAGATGTTTTTGCAGATACTATAACGGAATTTGATTATAACTAAAAAAAGTTGGGTGGTTGGAGGTGTTAGCAGATGTTTACAAATCGTTGTGTTTATATAAGGCACAAACCCCAGTGCGTACATACACCTACATCATCGATGTGGTTCACTTAGCATCAAGCACCAGGGCAGTAAAATATTTAAGCACTGGGGCGTTTGTCTTATAAGCATCAGAACTTTCTTCATAGAGCGCACCGTTGCGTTATTAATAAGAAGGCACCGATGCTGCATAAAATAATACACATTGGTGCGTTACAGGGAAAAACGCCCCGATGCATTACAAATCGAAAGCACCAGTGCATTTTCGTAACAAACAAGCCTCGATGCTTATCAATAACACATACACATCGGTGCTTCGTATAAGATTAAAGCACCGATGGCCAAATTTTTAATATAATTTTGTGGTATTAAATTAATATTGAAACCAGTGCTAATTAATTACATAAAAGCACCGATGCGAATTTCATATGAAACGCACCGGTGAGTTTTAATATTAAACGCACCGATGAGATTAATAATTAAAATACATCGAGAAACATCGACATGTGATAGTGCAATTATTGTTATTTTTTTAATTCCATTATTTATCAAAAAAATTACATATATCTTATATTTTGATTAATGAATTTGGATATGATGTTTGGATTAATTTGTTATATCATCAGATTTTGCATCTCTTCATTATAATATTTAGTCATCCATATATTTCATCAGCGATGTAACATTTCACAACGACATTGAACAACGCAATAGAATAAATTAAAACATATTTTATTATATGAATAAGAGGGTCTTTGTCATACAAAATGGGACACTTATCGGTAATCCCTTGTCTTTCAATTAGGACACTATGTCCATTACATTAAACAAAAATGTTTTATTTTCACAGACAATTATTTCAAAACAATACAATTACAGTGTGCATTGATATCCAAATATATTGGTCATCATTCTTCATTGGAATTGTTGTTAGTGCTCGAGCTACTTCCATGCCTTGGGTTATTTTGTTGAATGTTTGGCTTATTGTCTCAATTGTTTTGTTCTTCTTGAATTTCCATCTACAAACATAAAAATAAACTGTAATGAGTCTATCTACATTGGTGAGAATAATGAAAATTGAAATAAATAATATACATGAATGTAAATTTAAAAGCGATGTACCCCCGAAGCAAGAAGTGACTCATGAATCATACACATATGTTCAAAAGAAAATCTCATGCCTTGTTTCAACAATTCTTTTGTTGGCTCAGTTCCATACCTTGTTTACTGCAAGTTTTATACCCCATAATAAATCATAGATTTTATATAAAGTACTATTTTTGTTTCATTAATTATAAAATGATGGAAGTAAAACAACATAGATTATACTTACAAATTCGACAATTAATTTTTGATATGCCAACATATACTCACAACCCTTAATTAACCCAATTTCAATCATTTTTTCTCATGGCTCTTCTTTGTATGTTAGCACCTATTTGAAGACATTCAAGGATGGTTGTTGTAAAACAACTTACAATATACAAAAAAAAAAAAAAACTTAAGTTGTTACAAGGAGATAACGATTACTCATAAACTTTGCTATCAACCATTTTCTTCCTTGTCGTCCAATTTTATGTGCAGAATGAGTTCCATTTTCTTTTCTTTTCTATAAGAGAATATTTGAAAATTAATATTTAATTAATTAATTATTTGTACCTAATAGAAAATTTCAATGATTACATACATTTCAAGCATGTTGTTGTTGAGATAGCTCATCATGCGATGCAATTATTTCCAATTCTTTGACCATCTTCTTGTACACTTTTTTGGACATTCCTACTAGCATATTTCAGATATCAGCTCATTGGTCCTATGAGAA
>ML777453.1:1843223-1860514 GCA_009831015.1 Picea engelmannii | reverse complement strand
TATATATATATATATATATATATATATATATATATATATATATATATATATATATATATATATATATATATATTCTAAAAAAGTGCTTTTATGAATATTACTTTTTGAATGATTTTTTTTGTTGTTGTTGTATGTTTTTGCTATTTCGGGTTTGACAGGTCTCATTGACCATTGCTATGGAAATGCTTCCTGTAGTTTAAATATAACCTGGTTCTTGGAATCATTGGATTGATTTATATATTGTAAGTGGAAAGTACGTCTATAAGTTCGTTCCACTATATCCCTCATAGTTCTGTAAACGTTTTCCCCCCTTTGATTAATCTCCAACACCACTCCAGATGAGCTAAGGACCAATTCATCATCATTTACATCTTCTATATTAATTAATTTTGTTTTGTTATAATGACATTTTGTTCCCTCATTGTTGGTGCCTGTAGAACGTTAAACATATGTGAATTAATAGATTGTTTGAAACATGTCATCTAATATTCCTAAGTATATTATTAATGAAAATTAAAAAAAAAAAAAATCATATTGAATAGTATTTTTTCATTCACCTGATCCATCCCTCTGCAATTTTTCCATCGAGCTTTTACGCTATTATGCACTAATATCAGAAACAATGTTATCGAGCTTCCTCATTTTGTGGCCCTGCATGACACACACTAACCAATACATATTAGTTAAACTTACATATAGTTCAACCATATTAATTTTGTATAGAATTTACAGAGAACCTTCCTTTTTTGTTTTTTCGGATGTGTCATCATTGTGTCGACCAGAACTTTTCTTATTTGATCTCTTCTCACTCTTATTTTTATCAATGTACAACCTGTACCATTCAATACAAAAATTATTAAATATATTTTATAAATAAATCACATAATTTTCAGCGAAAAAAAATCGTTGTAACTGGTGCGCTTTTTATATACAAAGCACTGGTGCGTTTATTACATAAAACGCACTAGTGCGTTCAATACAACAAGACACACCGAACAATTTTTTATTTTTATTTTTAATATTGTGAATTACAATAGTGTGATATATATAGTAGACATCACAGTGACTACAGTAGAAAACAAAAACATAGCAAAAAAATTAAACATTCATAAAAAAAAAATCAATAGAAAAAATTACACACCGACGAGAAGAAAAATTAAAAAAAATTATGTGACAACATTTTCTGTGTTGTTTAGATGAGAACATCGGCGATATTTTTTTTTATGCACCATATTTTTCAATTTTCTTTTAAAAAAAAAACATGGCTTAATCGGTGCGTTCCTTATACAGAAACGCACCGGTGCGTTTCTATCGAAAAGGTGCACCGGAAAAACGGAAAACGTTTTTAAAAAAAAACGTCAAATTGGAAACCGTTTAAAAAAAAAAAGGCAGAGGGCCGACTGCATTTGGGATCTGATGCGATAAGTAGTACCTTTGCATCACATGCCAAACAATTATATATAGAAAAACAAACCCATTAGATCTAAAATACCTAAATCGAAAAGCCTTAATTCGGAAGTGATAGAGGGAGTTAAACCTTAGGGTGAAATTTTGCATTCACGTAAGCAAAAAAAAACAAGGGTTTAAGGTAAGTATGATTTTATTTTTATATGAATGTAGGGTTTTGAGTGAATCACCATACCCTTCAAATCCTGATTTTTTGAATATTTTTGTTGTTCCAAAGTATTCTTCTGCTCCATAGTGCTCCCCAGTATGTCTCTCTTCCAAATCTGTTTCCTGTAACTCTTAGAAAAATAATGAAAATATTGAATACCTTCTTAATATTAAAAAAACTTTATGAAAAGGGTTTAAAGTGAATCACCATACCCTTCAAATTATCATATTTTGAATAATATTGTGGTTCCAAAGTATTTTGCTCCTCCACAATGTTCTTTGTATGTCTCTCTTGCAAGTCTCTCCCCTACAAAATTTTACAAAATAATGAAATAGTGAATAGCTTTTTAGTATTTAAATGACTTTATGAAATTTGATTCCTGCTCTTTTTAAAAAAATTTTTAAAAATCACGCTTTTTTTTAACTTTTTCAGCACGACAATGCGTTCATGTAAGACGAACTGGTGTGGCCATATTGCATTATGCATTGATGCGTCCATATTATGTGATGCACCGAAGATATGTAATTGTTTTTTATTAACAAAATCTAGAAACACAACGTGGTTGATTTTTCAACGCATCGATGCTTATTGTTAATATGTGCATTGGTGCGTTTGTGGTTTATAAGCGCACCGGTATGCATTTAAAGTTATTTGAACCTTCATTTGCACATAAATAGTATATTCATCTAAAATTAACTTTTATGATGAATTCACATGACTTGCAATACTTGAGTATACATTTTACGTTTTATGTGGCCTTATTCTTAAAAAATGGTTTCAAAACTATATTCAAACTCAAATTGTGGTATGGTCCTTGAAATTTATTTTGGATATGTACATGAAAATATATTGCTAATTTTGCCAAAATGCATGAAACAAATCTCGTTATATGATCAAATAGTCAATTCTTCAAATTCCAGCCCATTCCATATTGTTCAAAGTCCATCGCGGAGTTCTCCCTTTCCATCTCCAGTGAGTTTAACTTATTTTATTTATGTTTTGATTATCTCATTCAATTTTTTTTATCCATGTGAATCTGAATAAAAATGTATCCAAATTTGCAGGAGCCTGATTCAGAATTGAGTTCAGATGCAGAAAATATTCCAGTACTGGTTCAAATACGTCGGAAGGTCTTATTAGGAGCAACATACCGCAAGCAATTGGTAGATGAAAATGGACATTCACTTTACCCTGCCAATTGTGACATTCCATCTTCCAGCCGCAATCCTTCGTCGACGATGGTAATAATTGTTTGGTATAATGTAATTTGTATAAACAAATTATTGCATTGTGCTAACTAATATCATCGATGTACTATTGTTCAATATTTTTGAAATTATGATTCTTTTGATGATGAGCGGCCTACCTACCATCTTCCGTTGCACCCCACAACAATGTCAACATGACAGATGGCTACAATGAGAGCATAATTCGGAGAGGAACGTACCAAGAATGGTTGAATCAACCACATTTAATTCCCACTACATCCAAATTCACCAATTAGGAATGACTACAACAATACTAGTAGTTCTTCAGAAGTTGGCAATGGAGACAATAAAAAAAAGGTTGGTATGGATGATTACTTACGGGATATGAATGTCATGGAGACAATGTTGTTAGACACATTCCAGAATGATGAACTAGGGGATGATTCTCATATCAATGATACCGTTTTCGAAAGCCTAAAAAAACATCCCTAGCACGATGCGCGTGTGTTTGTGTGCCCATCGGTGCATATATGAATCCATAGCACACCGCCTTTTTTTTTAAAAAACTACAATAGTGTGAATTTTTTTGTTTAAGCATGACACGGTGCGGTATAATAATAGACACCCCGATGCGCTTGGGTTTAAAAAGTGCACCCCTAAATTTGGAAATTAACCCTAACACGGTGCTTCATATTGGAGCACTAGTGCGCATGATACAATGGAGGGCACCGGTATATTTTTTTTGACACAATCCTACATTGTTGCGTAAATGTTTTTTATTTAACCATATGATGGTGAGCTCTACTAATAGCGCACAAGTGCTTTCAGTGTTACGTTTTGCACCGTGTATTTTTAAAAGAACGTTATTACGGTGCGTCATTATTTCCTGGTGCGTCCTTATTTTTGTAGCGCACCGGATAATATTGTTATTTATTTGAAATAACTTTGCTATGGTGCGCTAGTTTTGAGGGCACTGATGCACTTGTTGTCGAAAACGCACCAGTGTGTTATGTACTTATAAAAGCACCGGTGTAAAATCATCCACTAAAACCTTTGGCCGCTCACCTTCACTATAAACGATTTTTTTGGATATTTTTATAGGGGCATTTGCAAAAACCTCTGCTAGAGGGTCTTTTCCTTGTAGTGAAGCCTCTCACATCTATTGTGTTTCCTATTAGATGCCTACTCGTGCTCAGTTTTGGCAATTAGAATAGATCATGTATTCATATTTATAGCCAAAGTATGGTGGAGAGAGAGATTTATCATTGGTCCCTTGGGATGTTTGTATCATGCACAAGGATGAATTAGTCTGGGTTTGATTGATCTGGCTACTCGAGAGAGTATTATTGCTGCCAAATGGGTGGTTCATTGTTTGGAGGGCACTTCCCTTTGGCAAGTGCTATTACATCATCGATTGTATTCAACATAGCTTGTGGGAAAGGTTTGAGGGGTCTTTGACTTATGTGACATTATTTATTCCACCCACCTATTCTAGGACCGTCCCTAGCTTGTTTATTCTCAAGAGTATTTAGACAACTTGGAGAATGATGGTCGATTTGGTTTGATGGAACACGAGGGGAAATGATGTAAGATAGGATTTAACAAGGCACCATATTTGGAGCTGGAGGACACAAGGGAATTTAATCATTGCAGAGATGCCTCACTTCCAAGCTTGTCATCTAAGTAGAACATCTTCTTTTGGTGGGACTTGTGGAATTGAGCAACACATTCTTGGAAGGATTGGTGTTCTTTAGTTCACAATTTTTCTTTATTCCCATGGTATCATCCAACAATCGTAGAGTTGGTTGGGCTTATCCCTCGATAGGATTTTTATAAGATGAATATTGCTATGACAAGGCCCTTTTGGCATGATTTGGGTTGAGGCTTTGGTGGCCCTCTTCAACGGTATGATTCTCAAAGGATTTACTCTATTTTGATCAGAGATATACTCTAGCTCTGATCTTCGATGTTGGTTGAGTGTCCAATGATTCAAAGGACAGGTACACTCATTGGGTTCACAATGTGTGGAATTTTCAACTTTCTTATAAGCTGAGAGTGTTTGCTTGATTGGTTATATATCAAGGGCTTATCTCTAAACCTAGGTTGGCCAAGAGTGGGATTTCTAATGGTCTTTGCCAAATTTGTCAATGCCTCAAGACAGTGAAACATATGCTCTAGACTATTAGTTTGCAAGGAAAGCATGGAAATATGTCCAAGAGCAGTACTTAGATATTATTCGAGGGAGGGTCCATTGGAAAGCAACCCTCTTGGGTGATTCCAATTATTTTGTGCTTACATTCTTTATTAGTAGTTGGAATTGCCTACATATATTGACTCGTTTTACTCTATGGAAGATTTGATGTGGGTCTATTTTTTACCATGAGGTCAATTCTTTGTCTGCTTTTGTTACATGTGGAGGGATGAGGTATGTGTGTAGTTGTTGGCCGAAGGGGATCGCTAATAAAGGATGTCAAATCCCTAGATGCAGTAGTCTATTCTAATTTTATTTTTTCTCTAGTAGTTTTAAGGAAGAGGATATTGTATATACCCTCTTGCATTTTTGCTTCACTGATGTAAATATCTTTTTGTATATATAAGATGTATTTTTCAAAAGAAAATAGCAAGTGTCATCACCCCCACCAAGTTTCAAGTCTCTCGATGAAACACTTGTGCTTTTGCTTATGCTTGTGTGCACCTATGTTTGTGAAAATAGGTAGGGGCAAGTGCAAGTCCAGGGAAACTTTAGCAGAATAGATACCCCTTACTTGTGGCTTCTTAGGTGAATGAGACTTTCGTGCATTATCTTAAACATTTTAATTGAAAAATTATTAGGTGTAGAAAAGCTATGGTGAGGAAAACAATCCATAGCCCCAACCAACACGGTCACTTGAAGAAATATATTAATGAAAAAGAAAAAGATTACATGATCATCTCTCACAAAAAATAAACATTAACAAATGACCATCCATGCTCATTACACATAGATCATGAACCAATCACATGTTAAGACACAAATCAAGTGTCGTCAATGTCAAGGAGATGTTTAAGCCAATGGATCACTCATGTGTAGGGACATGATTGTGACTATCGAATTAGTAAAGTACAAAATCACACTATGGAAACACACTAAAATCACACTTTAACCTAATATTGCATTAGACCAAGTTGACCTTAACTAACTCCTAGTATCTAAATATACTATCATCCCTCCTTGATAACAACTTGGCATAGGATTGAAGGATTTACAAACGTGATACAATAGAAGCAAGAAGGAGGCATTAGAGCTTATCTGACCTAATGACAACTTCTTGAACTCCTAACATAGGCAAAATATTTTCAGATTAGTAAAGTACAAATGCACACTAAGGAAACACACTAAAAGCACACTTTAACCTAATATTACATTAGACCAAGTCAACCTTAACTAACTCATAGTGTCTAAATATCCTAACACTCCTCTACCATGGCATCCCACCATCCCTTCTCACTCACTATCTCCTCATAACTGGAAGGCTCTACATCAATAATGGAAGACATTGATGCAACATAATTAGAAGGATGACTCACCTAGAAAGAATACTTAGGCTCTCCTACTTGCTCCTATGCCTCCTGTACTATATGGGTAAACCATAAGGGCTTCCTCATTGAACTAGAAGTCAAAATGGCCTATGTACCTACTTTGGAATCTGATTGATTTTCCTTTGATTTACCTAGAACCTATGGATTAGCTTTTAAGGAAGCACGCTTCTCAACCTCCTCAATCTCTATTAAAGGCTCCTAAGACTTATAAGACCATGCATCCTCATCAAACTTGACGTCTCAACTTACAACTATCTTTTGCTACGATTGGATAGGGAAAGAACTAAACTCATTTCATGCCTCGATTTCCCAGTAAACTACTGACTATCCACTAACTATCTCTAGAAGATCTAGAGGTGTGATGATGTTGTTGTTCCAACACCTCCCCATCAACAAAAATCACCTCTCTGGAGTTTCGAGAGGTGAAATTACTTCTATACACCTCCCCATTATTGCAACTTCCTAAAGCCAAAGCATAGCCCAAAGTTTCAAAAACTTAGCTTGTTAAAGAGTTCATATAGATATCACCAGTATAATCATTTGTCCCACAATTAAAAAGAGACAACGATGCCCTATACCAATTGACATTGTTGTGGGAGGTCGATTGCAAGTTGGTTTTGATACATGGGTCCATTGTCCAATCGACGAAGCTATTGTGTAGTAGTTAGTCAATCTAGAATTATTCAAAATTTCCAATAGATCATTTCTTAACAACCTAGGAGTGGAGTTTAATAGAGTAATACCTGAAGTCTTCTCATCAAAGACAACATCCCTCCTGGAAATAATTTATTGTTTGACTAAATCAAACAACCTATAGATTTTCAACTCTTCGGAGTAACACATCATAATACAAGTATGACCCTTTGCATCCAACTTCTTTCTCTTATAATATAATATATGAACCCACGCTATTCATCCAAATGTTCTAAGGTGTCAAGTTATCGTACAGTTTGTAGTTTGGGAAAAGCCCAACACAAACCACAAGTGTGTGACATAACTGGGAACACATATCACTGTCACCTTAATAAATGTCCCCCTCGTTTTAGTGAAGGACAAGTCCAACACAAGGGAGGCTTCCCATGTGACCCTAAGCGGATTGCGATGGGAGAAGGAAAGAACTCAAAGAGTACCCCTATAGGTCAAGGTCAAGGATGGATTTGAGGCTTGAGGAAAGAGTCATTGGAAGTGGTGAGTGGTTGTCAAGTTTGTGTACCCAGAAAATAGTCTTAGACAAACCAAAACAAGACAATGTATGATGATATAAGCCTCAAAACCAATGGGGAATAAACAAGAAACCTTATTGTCCCAAAATTGCAGTAGTATGGAAATATATATCAACAATAGAGAACCTATGACAACTGCAAAATGAACCATCAAAATCAAGTATATGATGTTCAAAATAAAGCTAACAATTAGTAGACAATCTTCCAATTTTTAAACCAAGATTTTGATAGCAAGAGAGGGTTGATAATGAGTGTTATCATCAAAAATTTATAACAACCTTATGGCAATTGTAAATTTTTGCTACAACAACAAGTTCTAGCAATTAAAACCAACTCGTAAGCCACCCAAACAATAGCTCTTAAACAATAGATCAATTATGACAGCTTGCAAATAAATTTCAGTGGTAGAAAAGTTGTAAAAGAGTAAGAGAGGGTGAGTTTGTTGCAACCCTAAGGGTCGTAGCTTAATGTTTATTACAAAAACTCAACCACTTGGAAAATCAAGGCGTCCTTAGGGCACAAGAAAACTCATAGCATATAAAATTTAGATCCACACTTGAACAATTCAATATCTCAAAATTCACATTTACCAATGCAACAATATTAAATCTCCAATGCATAGATTAGTGCCTTATCTATTGGGTTATGGAGTCCCTTTCTTTAAGTTAGGGTTTATTACTCCTATAGGGATGTAAGCCTTTTTACTCCTTGTAGCAATCCTTTTATCCCTTTGAACACAATGGAGAGAAATTCCTCAATGGAGGGTGTATGCCTTTATACTCCTCCAAGGGTTTGACAAAACAACCTCGAGATCAAGAAGAAACACACAAAACTACAGAAATTACTTATCTAATCCAAGAGATAGCATGCAAAACCCTTACTTATCAAATATATTCCACCAAATTTCCAATAACAAGCATGCAAGAGAAGTCTCTAGCCTTCCTTCCACCAATATACAAGTAAAACATCCATTTGCACAAGAGACAAGAGATAGTGAATTGCCCAGGTAGGGCGAAAATTTCAGCCAAGAATTATGTAATTCTCAAGTGAGTTGATGTCAAAATGAAAGAGAGATGGCCTCTGTTTATATGAGGCCATCTAAACCAATTTGTCCACATTAAATTGTCAACAACAAATTAAAAGAGGGCTAACCCCCTTTATTTACCTTTACAACTTACAAAAATAAAATTTGCATAAAGTAAAACCCTCAAAGGGTGACTTCATGCCTTAGAAGGGTGATGTTGAGCCTAAAAGTGCAAGTCGTTGGGCCTCCAAAGGCCGTGTGTCAAGCTCTCATGCGTTATAGTGTCAAGCCACACCTTTCCTTCCTTTAAACCACATCACATCATGTTTTGTACCATCAAGGCCACCTAAACCCTAGCATCCACGTGACGTCAACGACTTAGGAGGTGGCGTACTAGGCCTCCAAAGGCCAACGTTCAGGTGCAAAGGGATATTATGTCATCCTCTAGTGTTGTCAAAGTGCCTCCAAAGGAAACATTCATCACCTCATGTGCACAAGATCTCTGGGGTCCTCTGCCCATCCTGTGGGATATGACATCCATCCTTGGGGTCTTCAACCCCCATGAAGGTAAAAAAATGGCACAATTCCTCCATGGAATAGCTTTCACCTGGCAAGGTCCTACAAAGACAAACAATTATGCCCTCCAAGGGTCCACAAGTCACATGTATCATTCCAAGTAAGCCACATTTAATAAAGGAACCACCTAAACACATGCATCAAGTCCCCCCTTTTCAAACTAGACAATTGCTCAAAGACCTTATAAAATTTGCCAAATTTAAGTATGGGAGAGTTGTCATGGTGCCCTATTGGGTAGATCAATCCCTAGGTCAATGAGTGTTTCCCAAGAAGACCCTCTCTAAGTCATGTAATGAGTATGAGGTGGATGGGGTATTACATTTTTGGGCATGGGGTTCTTGACATATCAAGGTCTCATATTGTCTCATTTATGGGTGCCTTTGTGGAGGGTGTGTTGCATCCCTCATTTCATTGCAACCTTTTCCCAAGCCCTTTTTATTTGTCATTAATTTATTATGGTCCAAAACATTGAGTGTTATGTGCAATGGAAAGTAAGGAACACCACAATGCCACTTGGAGCTAGGAACACATTGAGTGTCATGTGCTAGGAAAGTAAAAGACAACACAAATGCATTCCCCCGACAAGCGAGACATTTATTAATTATGTGTTTTCTTTTTTAAAGGTCCTTCAATTTTTTATGGAGAAGCATGTCATTGCTCTTAGGGCCTTAGGGTGAGCATCTAGAGGGATAATTTATGGCTTTTAACTTTTGTCATCTACAACACCTCTAGGCCTTTATCCCCTTCTTCCATGAAAGGAGTGTTTACCAAGAAGACCCTCTCTAAGTCATGTAATAAGTATGGGAGTGGATGGGATATTACGTTTTTGGGCATGGGGTTTTTGACATATCAAGAGCTCATATTGTCTCATTTATGGGTGCCTTTGTGGAGGGTATGTTGCATCCCTCATTTGCAATGTAACCTTTTCCCAAGCCCTTTATTTGCCATTAATTTATTATGGTCCAAAATATTGAGTGCTATGTGCAATGGAAAGTAAGGAGCACCGCAATGCCACTTGGAGCTAGGAACACATTGAGTGCCATGTGCAAGGAAAGTTAAAGACAATGCAAATGCATTCCCCCAACAAGCGACACATTTATTAATTATGTGTTTTCTTTTTTAAAGGTCCTTCGATTTTTTATGGATAAACATTTCAGTGCTCTCAGGGCCTTAGGGTGAGCATCTAGATGGATAATTTATGGATTTTAACTTTTGGCATCTACAACACCTCTAGGCCTTTATCCCCTTCTTCCCATGAAATGAGGTACAACCCTTCTAGGGGTCAATAAGCCCCAAAAACCCAAAATTTGAGGAAACAAAAGGGAATAGGTGTGGAAAAATGCTAAGTATGTGCAGGAATGGTACAATGACCCTTCAAGGAGACCCCTTAGTAGCAACCATTTTCCCGAGGTTGACCCACTTACTAGGAAACCATGTCAACCACCAAGGTGAAATGAGGCAAAAGGTGTACTTTCCAAGCAAATGTTTTCATAATTGAGAAAGGACTCTTTGCAACATGTTTCAAATGCTTCAATTATTAAAGTGACACTTACCACGAGACTGGACTTGTTACCTCTTGAAGCAAGACTTGCCATCCTTTCTAGGCCAAGTTGATGTGGTGGACGTTGCTACACTGATGATGATGAATGATGATGTGTGGTGGAGAGGAGGGGCTCTATCTGCTCAATGCGAGCTCAATTGATCATCTATCTCTCGACACTCCATGTCTTCAACTTGTGGGCCTCAAGACATCATCTCCTTAGTTACCCCTAGCCTGGGGGTAACATGTCCAACTAAGGGTTTTCTTCCACTCCATTTTCAAGAGGAGTCATATCCCATAAATTAGTCGACATTATTTTGGCCTGAAGCAAACAACATGCCATTTCAATCGAGGATTGATTCTTCCTTTTAGAAACACCATTATGTTGAGGTGTGTAAGGTACAAATCTCTAACAAGAGAAATCATTATGAGAGAAGCAGTGTGCAAAGCCCTTGCCCACATACTCTCCTCCAAACATTTCACAAGTCAACCACATTGTTTTTCAACCAATGCACTAAATTCCTTGATTTTTTCAAACAAATAATGATCCTTAATCTTCAAGAAATATACCCAATTATACTTCGAAAAATTATCAATGAAAGTAAAAACATACCTTGCATCTGCTAGTATTGGTCTATTCAAGGTACATAGGTCACTATAGACAAGTTCCAGTTGAGTCTTTGCCCTCCATGCCTTCCTTGTTTCAAATGCAACCTAATGATGATTTCCAAGCACACAACCTTCACATACACTATTGGAGGGCAACCCTAGGTGGTCCAACAACCATATTATACTTCACCATCAATTTCATACTTTAGAAATTTAGATGTCAAAGTCTTTCATGCCAAATTCTACTTCGACTGACAATCTTGGCTGAATGCAATCGATCTTGAATATTTCTTGGGAAAATCACAAAACTTATGCGGTTTGTCCTTAGGGTCAAGAATACCCTCAACAACAACAACTAAATTATCGTTCATATTTTTCATAGCAAACATATCATGCAAAAATTCAACCTTCTTGCCAATCTCGGTTAGTTGGGGTACAAACAACAAATTAGCACTCAAAGTTGCTACATGATACACATAAGTTACCACACCATTATGATATTCAATTTTACCACAACCAACAACAATAAGGGTATAATCACAATAAAGATTTCTTCTTTTCTAGCCTTACTCAACTATGGAAAGAAAGAAGCATCCTTAGCCATGTGATAGGCACACCAGAGTCAACTATCCACTCAATTTTAGAAGTGTGAGTATGCAAGGCATGAGAAGTGCTAACATGAAATGTATTGTTGTCTTCCTTACCTTCTAAAATTCAATGTTGCATTTTGATCGACCGACCGGTGGAAACATCTCCTTCAAGATTTTTTACTTTATCCTCGAGGTCTTTAACTTCTTATAGCAAGCCTTCTCTGTGTGTCCTCATTTTCCACAATACCAACAAGTCTTGTTCTTCTTACCTTTCTTAGTCGATGTCTAATCTTCATGCTTCTTCTTGACAATCTGGTCAACATAAAACATTTCCTTCTCCTGATTGCATCATTGTCTTCTTTCTATATAGTTCTATTGACCTTTCACCTTTAACAAATGGTCATGTTACTTAACTTCAAGTTTCCCTTCATCAAGCAACTTTTCTTGTGCTTCTTCTGGTGTCTTGTTGTTCAATATCGTACGAGGTCACCTGTTCAGAATGTAGAGTGTTGTGCAACATGCTTCTACCCAAAGAAGCATGATGGGAAACTAGGCCATGGATCACTGCCTTGGCAGTGTCCATGATGGATAGATTCTCCCTCTCTACAACCCCATTTTGTTGTGGGTTGTAAGGCACTTTCAACTCCCTCTTGATCCCTACTTCCCTATAAAAAGTGCTAAACTCCTTGGAGATATACTCTCCTTCATTATTTGATCTCAACACTTCAATATTCATAGCTTTTTTCTTTTCTACAAGAGCTTTAAACTCTTGAAACTTCTCGAAGACCTAATCCTTGGTCTTCATGAAGTATATCCAAGTCTTCCAAGAGGATTCATCAATAAAGGAAACATAATAAATGGAAGTTGATACTAAAGTTGAAGTCATGGATGCATATAAGTAAGAATGTATTATGTCAAGAATCTCTCTTGACCTATGCTCACTACTTGGGAAAGCAGTATTGGCATGCTTATCAAGTGCACAACCCTTGCACACTCTTATCTTTTCAACCTTGAAATTTGACAATGCTACACCATGTCCTTCAATGTCTGCAATGCTCCATATCACAAGTGATCGAACCTCTTGTGCCAAAGCTAGCACAAGTTGTCATTTTCATGCACTAGGGATCTCAGTGGATCCACTGCCAACCTATACAAACCACCTCTTGAATACCTCTAGCCAAAACTTAACCACAATTCAAACATCTTCGTAGGATGATGACTTGTTAATCATAAAACTCAATGACACATCCAAGGTCTGTCATAACTGAAACTAAAAGCAGTTTCTTAGTCAAATTTCATATAAAACACCACTGAGTTGAAGAACATCACCTCAAGGCATTTGGAATGAAATGGATCCCACCACTACTACTGGATATGTGGCATCATCACCAAACTCCACTTGTATACCTACCTTGTGCTCCTAAAGTATATTCAAAGCCTTCTTATTGATAGTCATATATCTAGATGCTCTAGTGTCCAAATAACATCCGACATTGGACACTGTGTTAGATGAAAGTCATGAGGCCGTGGAGAAGGCTATATCAAACTTGGATGCAAGCTCATCCACTCCAACAAAGGTTTCTGCACTCCCTAGAAATCACTTATGCTACTATGGTTTTCCCTTCCACTTCTTCTTCTCTTGGACATTGAGAAGCATAGTGGTCAAACTTATGACACTTGAAACACAATGCCACTCAAGTCCTTCTTACCCTAGTTTGAGGAACCTTAATTCTCTTTCTTTCCTTTCTAACCCTTCACGAGTCCTCCTTTCTTACTACCATTCTTCATCTTGCTAATGAGATCTAGAATCTACTCTTCCTTCTTTATACTTGCAACTATCTCCAATATCATCTCCTCTTGAATGAAATCATCCCATAGCTTCTCACAAGTGGGAAGCTTATCTCAAGCACAACCATCCCAAACAAAAAGTTGTCAAAAAGCTAAAAACCCATTCAACTCCATGGGTACTAACTCTTCACTCTTGACCTCTTCTCCAAGTGCTACAAGCTAATTACAAAGTTCAATAATCTTCACCAATTATCTGGCTCTAGTAGCTATCTTTCTCATTCGTGTGGCTCTAAGCTTATTCCTCAAAGTATCTTTCAACCAGTGTTCCCACTATGATATACAATGGGCTACAACATCAAACATCTCCTTACCAGTGATTTTCCTGATGATGTGAGGGATCAAGTGATCCTTCACCAAGTTGAGGATGACCTACTTTCCCTTGGACATATTCTTTTTATATCCTTCCAACTACATAGTACGATAGGCTCTACAACCATAGTCTCCATGAAACTCCAAACATCAAAAGCCTCCAAGAGATTTTGCAACTTGCACTTCCAAGGTACAAAAGTAGAAGCGCCCTCCAACATGTAACACTCTCGGAGACCAAAACTAATCATCAATGCGACTACGAGATCACACCTACACCAAACATATTAGCAACATAAAATAACCTGTCACAAGTCCACAATGCTTTTCTCAAGCATGGATCTCAGGTATCCCACCACTAAAACCTGCTAACAACTACCTATCTTAGGTAAAATCCCTACTATCTATACTTAGATTTCTAGAAGGTTTCAGAAAACACGCTTTGATACCATGTTAAAGTTTCAATGCATGGTAAACAGATTTGCAAATTTGTAACCCTAGAATGCTGGAAAACTTAAGGAACTCTCAAAACTACTTATGTTCACTAGATCTGAAAACACATGCACTAACTGAAAAGTAATAACATGAACTAATAAGAAATTGCAACATTAGGACAACCATCTCTACTTTTTTTGTTAACTCAAGGATGAGAGAAACAATGCACGCACTTGCTGGTAAACTGAATAAATAACAACCAAGAGACACCTCTACTGGTGTGGCCTATTTAACTAGATCAACCCTATTATATTCTACACTCATTAATTTGAATTAAACTGAATAGAAGGCACAAATAACAATTCTATATATGGCATGTACCTTAGTTGTTGGATCCTTAAATAATGATGCGCCCTTCACCTACTTCTACAGACAATTGCAGGTACACTACAACTACTACAAGTACATTAGGGAGAAACTTTCATAGCAACAGATAGATATTCTATCACTCAGATGTAACAAATGGTTGTTTGTGACTTGTCACAAAATTGAGAAATTGTCAAGCATATGTTCAAGGAGTACAGAGTTGCCATAGTATTTATGGGATTGGATTGCCTCTAAGTACGTCATCCCCTTTACCGACCCCCATCATTGCATATGAGTTGTTTTGGGAGAGAGGTAAATGATTAGACGATGTAGTAGAGGAATATGGAATACATAAGATTGACATGAGTCACCTTTTTATGGAAAATAAGATATCAAAGTACAATGGGGTTGCTTCCCTTTTTTTATTTGGGTGAGATTGCGACTTCTAGAGCAGAATTGGAAGTATGTTTCCGACAAAACTAGTATTTTCTACAAGGATGTAGACTCTATTGAGATTCGGGCCAAGGCAGATATCTTGAAACTCCTTGCCTGTGTAGGGAGTGGTAGTTTGTATCGTCGAAGCCATGACCATTGATTTATATGCATTGATATCCTCTTTCTTTGTGCAATAATGTAATATAAGATGTATTTTCAAAATAAAATAAAATAAAAACTTGCCAATGGATGGACACAAATTTAATTCCCACATAACCATATCAATCAATCATAAAACGTTGTTGAACAATACTAAGAAAGTTGGATAATTAAAACAATTGATAAGAGTGAGTAAGTGCAATTCTTGTTACAAGAAGGTTAGACAACTTCATAGGGAAATTGTTGGACTTCTACACAAAAGGATACCCGATCCTAATGACATGGACAAATGTTCCCAGTGACAGGAAACTTGAAAATATTTCACCTTGTGGGTTTCACTTTTTTTGTCGAAGATGATTCAAATGCTCAAGACTTTTAGTAAAAAAAATACAAAAAAAAATAATTGCCCATGCAGACATCCAAATCATATCAGAGAAAAGACATACAATCCACCATGGTATGAGCAAGACACAATATTCTCTTCTTATGATGCAAAGAATAAAGCAGCTTGGCATCCTTGACATTATGAACAAACACAACATCTTCAACAATCATAGAATATATGTCCCTTCCCTTGGAATTAAATTCTATAACAGTGACCTCCTTCTGCAATTTTAATTTAAAAGTACACCTCCCTTTAATAAGATCAACATGCTAAATTGGTGATCCCTGTCAACTGACAGAGCCAACCTCCGAGAAGGGTGTATGGACAAATCATTGACACCCTTCTTGTGGGACTTCAGGGTTTTAAGTGCACCCACAAGTATGAATCTCATATGCAAATATTACCATCCAGGGAACCACTTAATAGGTTTCTAGGACAAATAGAACCTCCTAACTTACCATATGACTAATCTCCATAGAAGCACATTCTTGTTATTGCAGTTGTGTGTTGGAATAGAGAACCCATTTCATAGTAAGAAGCCAGGTCAAAAATATCGATGGTGTCATCCATGCCCCCTGTTACAAGCGATGGGCTTTCCATTGCAAGGCATTTGATAGGACCCATGTGAGATGGGTAGGTGAATATGGGGTTAAGGTCAAAACCCTCTTCTTCTTTATCGTTTTTATTCTTCTTTTGTTTCAATCTCCATCCTAATATGTATTTTTCATACGAGCCTGCTACTAGAGTCATCTATACAACGAGCTATGTCAACAAATTGTGGGTTTATCTATCACTGTAATAAAAAAAACGATTGAGTTGTTTAGATGGGATTAAATCAATGAGATTGAAAACCTCAAGCACGTTAGCAAGCTCTTGAAATCAAACCTAAAATAGAAGTGGAAGCATTTTTTGTGGAAGGATGCAAGTGCTTGTGGAGAGGGCAATAAGTTTGATTGTTAAGGTGTAGGATAAAGGGAAAACAATATGCACCTTTGTCGATGATGGTGTTGATTAATGTTGGTTGTCATTGATGTCAACCCTTGAAGAAAGTCCGGTAGCAAATTCTGGTAGCACAAAGGTTTGGGTAATGGACCCAAGGTTGTTTCATGTATAATGGTATGAGTTTTAATATATTTGAAGGTAATACTATTCTATATGGATAGTACATGTCATGCCATTTCTGGTGGTATGTGGAACGTCACATAACTCCTCACAGTTTGAGAGTTATGGCCTTACGAAGTTGGAGGACTCTCATATGTTGGCTTGAAGCCCCAAAAGGTCAAAGAAGTCAAAGAGATTGCAAAGAATAAATTATTATTTAAATGATAAAGTAAAGTGACAAAGTCAAGAAGGATTATTTAAATAATAAAGTGAAGTGACAAAATCAAAGAAG
>ML777453.1:1822921-1842888 GCA_009831015.1 Picea engelmannii | reverse complement strand
TGGAATTCAAGGGAGGATAAATTCTTTTGTTGATGCTTTCTAAGGTATGCTATTTACAGGTCATCTCACCATTTTCACAATAACTTTTTCCCTAGAATGATTCAGGCCGTGAAATTGATAGGCCATTGAGGAAACATATCCAAGTAGTTGTGGTAAAAATTTCAGCTTATGGGTCGTTGTATTTTTGGAGTTACACTCCGTGGAAAATAAGATTTGTGGCTAGTCATGAAACTAGTCTAAAACAGGTGTTTCAGGTAAAACTGTCATAACTTCTTCATAATAGATCCAAATTCAGTAAGACTAAATGTGTTGGTTAGAGTACAGTCTGTAGTATTATGTGCAATATTTTTAGATCCATTCAACAAATATTCTGTGCGGGGAACACTCTATAAGGTCGCTCTCTAGAATAAACCAGAATTCAACAAGGTATGTCATTTTTGCTATAACTCATTTTCTGAGAGGTTCCAAGTAGTGACACCAGGAGGAATTGCATAAAACAAACTGAAGAACATAGTGTAATATTTTCACATCTTTATTCATTACAGGTACATAGTTATGATTATTTCAAGTTAGGGTTGTTGACTAATTCCAAACTAGTCATGTGAGACTAAAGAAAAGGTTGATGAAAATGCTAGTCTCTTGTTGTGAAAGTTAAGGAAGGTTTGTTGGTATGTGATCATATACACCAGGTCTATTACAAAGTTATAAATCATATCTGGATGATGAAATTGATGAGGGATTTTGGTTAAGGTACATGTTGGGTACATGGTTGAGACAAGTAGTTGATGAGTTGGCACATACATGAGGTGTACAGTTGATGATGTTGGTACATTTTGATGAGTCATGGTTGATGAGTAGTTGACACATGATTGGTACATACTTGGTACATGGTTGGATGCACTTGTTTATGGTACATATTGATTACAGGTTGTTTGGTACAGGTTGGTGCATGGTTGATGCACTTGTTTATGGTACAAGTTGATTACAGGTTGAGGTACAGGTTGATGCATGGTTCATGTTTATTGGTACAGGTTTACAACGGTATATCTCACAGTGATAGTGTAATAATGGTTCCATCATTGTACTTCTACTTCAGGGTAGTTGGACGGGGCAAGGACAGGTGGTTATAGCCACCTTCCGGTTGTAGTTGGAGAACATAGGGGGTTGTAGCCTCCTTCTGGTTGTAGCCAAATAATAGGGGAGTTGGAGCTTCCCTTAGGTTGTAGCCTGAGAAACAAGGGGGTTGGAGCCTCCTTCCAGTTGCAGCTGGAAAACAAAGGAAGTTGGTGCTTCCAATGAATGTAATTCTTCAAGACATATAAGAAAAAACATTATGTAGTTTTCTCCCGCTTTGGGTTTCCACGTAAAACATTGTTGTACTGTGTATGTGTATGATTGTTCATTTGTTCATTTCTTATTTACTCTGCAGTTATTGGATGATAGTGCTACATTGATATAACACTTGGATTATATGGTTAAAAAGGATTAAATTGCTCTATTACTTATTCACCCCCCCTCTTGGTAATCCAATAGATGGACCTTGGACGATGGACATATGAGATTAGATATTGCAAATATTGTTAGATTGGCTATTGGAAGGGCATAAATCCCACACCTTGGACAGTGCACCCCTGGAGCCACATTAGGATTTGATTTGAGGACATTGCACTTAGAGGTGATTGGACACCCCTTAGAGAGATGATAGACCCTCCTTTCACCTTGGACGTTGACCATGTTGATGATGACATCGTGCACTATGATGATTTGATGATGGTGGGGTTGACCTACCACAAGGGCATCCATTTTGATGATGATTTGGGGTCCTTTAATGATGAGACATGATCTTTGATGAGGAGGTGTGACTTTTCACCTTGCTTTTCACCTTTTGATGATGAGACGTGGCCTTTGGAGGCCCTTGCACCCTTTTGGAGCATGGTGTCACCTTCATTATGCCATCCTGCATTCACACATGTCACTTTTGAAGGGATATTTTGGTGGATTGACATGTTTTATTATTGTTTGAGGCTACTTTGGGGGTCAGCCATGACCTATCCAACTTGTATCATGGGCATTTTTTGTTTTAGGGGCTTTGAGGGTTTATATCACTATGGTTGCCTCGCATTTAAAGGCTAATGCTACCTCATTTGTAAATCATAACTCACACTTGTGGATAATCACTTCTATAGCTCTCTTCTCTTCTTTCCTATTATGGAGTACTTGTGCACATTTTTGGAGGATAGTCCAGTGTATGCTTTTTCTTGTTTTGGTGGATGCTCATGAAACTAGGGTTTCCTCATGCATAATGATTTGGCATGGTAAGTGTTTGTGTTTGTTCATGGTATATTTCGTGTATGTTCTATTAGATGGTTAATAGTTGCATGTCATCTTGTATCATTGAATGATTTTGTTAGAAACCCTAAGGAAGGATTAAGATTGTTTATACCTTTTCCTTACTTGTCCATCATAATTTATTGAAGCATACACCGACAAGTTAGGGATTATGATTGTATATCCCCCTAACATTGCTCTTATTGGCTAAAATCTAGGGTTTAACCTCCTTCCATTTTACTTTCTTGCTAGACACCTTAGAATAGTGGGACGACACTTGGGGTTTATGATTGTATAAACTCAGGGGTTTCCTTCCTAGAATTTCATTCCTAGGTCTATGATGATATAGTCCTAGGGTTTGATATTCATATATTCTCATGCTCATAGCTTCCATAGAAGGTTGTTGCATTGACTCCATTTGCCCAGGGATTGAAGGTGACACTAGTCTCTCTATTGCAAGTGATAAATCTGTAGTTTAAAACTCTCTCTCTCTCTAAACTTGGTGTTAGTTTAGGACCCTTGCATTTGCATCTTCATTGACTATCATTATCTAGCTTAACGTTGTGCATCTTAAACTTGATTCATCACCTAACATAGTCATTGCTGTAATTTCTTCATTTCTTCCAACAATATTTTTTCACATAAATGCATGTTTGTGAAGATCATATGAATCATAGAAAAGAAACACAAGGTGTCATTGTGTTTGACAAGGGTTGTTCTTCATAGTTACAACCCTTATTTTAAAATTTTGTTTTCCTTTAAACTTTTAAAACGAGTTTAAACTTAAAAAAAACTTGATAAAGATCAATTTTGATTAATAATGCTAATGACATTTTTTTGATTAAATAACATTTGTTAAATGGTGATTAATTGAAAATTAATAAATTATCTATATAAACCTCCAATTCACAATATAACAATGTGGACATCTGTTAGCATTGAGAGTCACCCTCCAACTGCAAGAGGATAAGCCCAATACCCATCAAAATATTTGTGGATTAAAAGGGTGTGAGTGGGTGAGTCAGTGAGACTTTAAGGAAAGGAAAGACAACGGAGATCATTGAAGATCAGTGATGGGCCATTGGGCTATGGAGTCATAAACAATCTACTCAATGAAGGCATTTAAGCTTCCTATCAGAGAAAGGATTTAAGTGGTGATGGGAAGAAGGAAAACAGAAGGTGTCTGAATGATAAACCATAAAAAATGGGCAAGATGACAACAGATCCTCCACCGCCTCATGAATCCATAAATCAGAGAGATTACATTCAGACAAGAAAGAGGAACATAAAATGTCTATCGAACCATGAAAGATGGGCAAGACGACAATAGATCCTCCATCGCCTCAGGAATCCATAAGTCAAAGAGATTACATCCAGACAGGAAAGGGAAATAGAAAATGTCTACTGAACCATGAAAGATGGGCAAGACGGAAACAGATCCTCCATCGCCTTAGGAATCCATAAATCAGAGGGATTACATACAGACAAGAAAAAGAAACAAGAAAAAGAAACAAAAAATGAAAACTAAGAAGATGGTCTGATATAACAACTTAAAGGAATCTTCATTAACATATCAATTTACAATTCAGGCCCTCGAGCTTACAACATAAGTACAATCATAACAACTCTCAAATCATTCCCCTGGTCTGGGCCAAAACTCCCCCCCTTTTACAAAATCTAAATTGATCTCTTTTATACTCAAATCAGTGCCCAACTCTCAGGAGTGCAATCTAATCATTACATTCAAAGCTTTGCTTGGAGCAGTATTCTGTCAGAATATGCATGTATCCCTTTGTCAGACGCGAGCTCAGATTGGCATGGGTCTGCAGGAAAATCTATCCACAAGGGTACCATGGGATGATGATTCAGTCCCCATGACCGGGCCTTCCATGCCTTCCATTTATGGAGTGAGCCGAGGTTTCAACTACCAGCTCTATTTTCATTAACTGCCTCCTCTTGGGATCGCAATGAGACTTAAAGATCAGGGGGCGGCCACATGCTGATCTTAGATAGGATGCCATATAAACATGTGATTGCGGGGTTGCTCGAAAGTGGTATGGGTTCAGACTGCTTTTGGGCTTGCAATCCACCACCTTTCGCCACGTAGCACTTTCGCCTTACCATGGTTTCAATTACGAGACCACTCAAGAAAATTATTGCCTGAGTATGTTGCATCCCTGCAATGGACCGTGGCTGTCGATCTCATGATCTTGGATGAGGATTTATGATCAATGGCTCAAATCTGCCCTCTTCAGATCAATGGATCAGATCTTCCCTTTTTGAATCGACGACCGAGACCTGCTTCACGACTCGGGCTTCAGACTTTTCAAACCTCAAACCTCGCTTGCCTTTAGCGCTTTTACCCAGAGCTGGCGATCTATTGACGTGTGTCCTCTTGAATCAACGGTTTTGCTCCTGCTTTGGGACTTTGACCCCTTCAACTAGATCGATGGCCCTTTTGCTCCCTTCTCGATCAACGTCCGAGATCTCCTTCGGGTCTCCAGGCTCCGGGAAAATCAAATCTCAAACCTCGCTTACCTTTCCCACGAAACTCGCGGATATTTGCCACGTGTCCCCGCTGTTGGATGGTCTAGATTCATTCCGGGCCTTTGGCATTTCGACACTATACTTTGGGCAATTTTGGACTTCTGAACGCCTGTGAGCCATTGATTTGAACTGCTCCTGGAATCTCTGCCGCTGAATGATTGGACCTGCTTGCTTCGAACCCGCAAATAGACCGTTTTGAGCGTTGCCCTTTGATGCTTCCCGTGCAGACCGCGAAAACAGACGACCTGCTGCCCTTGACAACTATATGTGATAACGTTTGGCTCCACAAGGGATGGCATGCTCCCTGCGAGCTGCCAAGAACGTGCAGTTCCAGTGCCTTAGCTGTTGGGTTATGGAGTCTAGATCAAAACATTTGGCTTAAGGCCGACATGTACTCTACTCTACTTACAAAAGGAAAACAAACACACCTGCTCCAGAAAGAGCTTATTTATGTACAATCCTAGACTAATTGATTTTTACAAAGTGCTAGGTGAAAGTGGAATTCCACCAGAGCCAGTCAAGTAACCTCCTAACTAAAAACTTTTTTACTCTGTCATTGATCAAATAAATATAATGAAACTGTGACAACAAAACGATTACATTTTTTAGCTCTCCTTCTAGTGCTGAAGGCAGGATAAAGCTTGGAGGCTTCAATACATGGAGAAAATGCAATTCCATGTACTCCCTCATGGGATCATAAAATAGGTGATAAAACTTTCTGGGTCGATAAAAGAAAACCTACTCTGCTTTATAGCTGCTCACATCTGGCTAAATGTCTGTGGCAAGCACAGGTGAGAGAAAGGCTGATGCAGGCTGCTGATCCACTTCTCCTTTGTTTGCTTTGATAACATTTGCTAGCTGCTGACAAGAAATAACCTCATGTATATCAATGGATGGCTCTTTATCTTAGTCATGCTGCTCTTGGAAAAATATTTCACCTTCATTAGAAGGCTAGATGTTGATGCCTTTCTCTTCGATAAACACCTCAACATATTCATCACTGTCTCCATAATGATCAAATAGAGGAGTCTTGAATGACATGCCAAGAGGTATCTTCTGCCCAACATGAGAAAATTGCTCATCATTATCAAACACAGGTTGCCTTTCAAGATTCAATCCAGGAAGCAATATATTATTCTCATCATATGAGTCAAAAATAGGTTCCTCATATCTAGGCTTCTTAGAGACAGGATTACAAAGAATATCAACTTCCAGGACAGACTCAATTTCTGCACTTTCTTGACTGAGACAACAAACACAGTTTTCATTTGATCCAAATGAACTGGGAAGAGAAAGAGTTTATTCCTCATCCAATGTACCTTCTTCATTCTCATAGCCTTCATAAGAAACAACTTCATAAAATCTCGGCAGCAGGTCATGCCATTAATCAACTAGAGGCATGGGATGTGGATAACCAGCTATGACTGAAAAATTGAATGGGGCAAACCTCTTGTCCAGGATCGCCTCCATAGCCATTTGATTTGTCTCCCTTCAGTGGAGTCACCAACAGATTCTGCACAGTGGAGTCGCCATGGTGAAAGATAGGCAGTCAGAACAATGTGTCCAGCTTTAGTTCACCATCTAAAACCAGATCTATTTGTTGCGTTCTCTTAGGGAAGATATCTTCACTTTCATCCCCGACAACGACGCCATGAATGTTAGCACTGAGAGTCACCCTCCGACTGCAAGAGGATAAGCCCAATACCCATCAAAATATTTTTGGATTAAAAGGGTGTGAGTGGGCGAGTCAACGAGACTTTAAGGAAAGGAAAGACAACAAAGATCACTGCAGATCGGTGATGGGCCATTGGGCTATGGAGTCATAAACAATCTGCTCAATGAAGGCATTTAAGCTCCCTATCAGACAAATGATTTAAGTGGTGATGGGAAGAAGGAAAACATAAGGTGTCTGAATGATAAACCATAAAAAATGGGCAAGATGACAACAGATCCTCCACTGCCTCAGAAATCCATAAATCAGAGAGATTACATCCAGACAAGAAAGAGAAACATAAAACGTATGTCGAACCATGAAAGATGGGCAAGACGACAACAACTCCTCCATTGCCTCAGGAATCCATAAATCGGAGAGATTACATCCAGACAGGAAAGAGATACAAAAAATGTTCGCTGAACCATGAAAGATGGGCAAGATGACAACAGATCCTCCATCGCCTCAGAAATCCATATATTAGAGGGATTACATATAGACAAGAAAGAGAAACAAAAAATGAAAACTAAGAAGATGGTCTGATATAACAACTTAAAGGAATCTTCATTAACATATCAATTTACAATTTAGGCCCTCAGGCTTACAACATAAATATAGTCATAACAGCTCTCAAAGCATTCCCCTGGTCTGGGCCAAACCCTCCCCCCTTTTACAAAATCTAAATTGATCTCTTTTATACTCAGATCAGTGCCCGACTCTCAGGAGTGCGATCTGATCACTACATTCAAAAGATTTGCTTGGAGCAGTCTTTTGTCAGACTATGCATGTATCCCTCTATCAGATGCGAGCTCAGATCGGCATGGGTTTGCAGAAAAATATGTCCACAGGGGTACCACGGGCTGACGGTTCAGTCCCCACGGCCGGGCCTTCCATGCCTTCCATTTATGGAGTGAGCCGAGGTTTCAACCACCAACTCTATTTTCATTAACTGCCTCCTCTTGGGATCACAACGAGACTTAAAGATCAGGGGACGACCACATGTTGATCTCGGATAGGACGCCATATAAACATGTGATTACAGGGCTGCTCGAAAATGGTATGGGTTAAGACCGATTTTGGGCCCGCAATCCACCACCTTTCACCACATAGCACTTTTGCCTTACCATGATTTCAATTGCAGGTCCGCTCAAGAAAATTATCGCCTGAGTATGTTGCGTCCCCGCAATGGACCGTGGCCGTTGATCTCGAGATCTTGGATGAGGATTTACGATGAGTGGCTTGAATCTGCCCACTTTAGATCAATGGATCAGATATTCCCTTTTCGAATCGATGGCCGAGACCTGCTTCGCAACTTGGGCTTCGGACTTTTCAAACCTCAAACCTCGCTTTCCTTCAACGCTTTTACCTGGAGTTGGCGATCTATTGACGCGTCTCCTCTTGAATCAACGGTTCTACTCCTGCTTCGGGACTTTGACCCCTTCAACCAGATCGACGACCCTTCTGCTCCCTTCTCGATCAACGACCGAGATCTCCTTCGGGTCTTTGGGCTCCGGAAAAATCAAATCTCAAACCTCGCTTACCTTTCCCACAAAGCTCGCAGATCTCTGCGGTGTGTCCCCGCTACTGGATGGTCCAGATTCATTCCGGGCCTTTGGCATTTCGACGCTATACTTTGTGCAATTTTAGACTTCCGAACGCCCGTAAGACGCTGGTCTGAACTGCTCCTGGAATCTTCACCACTGAAAGATTGGACCTGCCTGCTTTGAACCCGCAAATAGACTGTTTTGAGCGTTGCCCTTTGACGCTTCTCATGCAGACCGCGAAAACACGACCTGCTGCCCTTGACAACTATATGTGATAACAACATCCATAATAATTAAAAACACCAAAATTAAACACTAATCACAATAACATTGTGGATACCCACGATAATTAAAAGCCATGACATACTTTAAACACTAGAGATAAACGACTATGGTAAACAATTATAAGGAAAGAGATTGGAATCATGAAAATTACATAATTCCATTCTTACTATCATGATTCCTTTAATTTCCAACCCTACTCTTAATTCCAAACAATCCCTATAAACTCAATTGCAAACAACCAATAAAAGCTCATTGGCCAATGAGTAACCACAATGTTATTTAATAGTCGTGTAGTCTAACTGTTCTACATTTTTGTCCTTTTTGGGTGATATTTTTCGATGATATTTCCCTAAAATCTAACGATAAATGATTAAATATGCAAATTTGAATGGTTAATTCTGTATAATTCCAATACTTCAGTGATTTTTCAACATACTCAATGCAATTTAAAGAACAAAAAATTGTAATTTTATACAAATTTATGTTACCAATTCCGATTAAAAAACAAAAACTTTGCAACCCTACTCTTAATTCCAAACAATCCGTAAAAATTCAACCCATCAATAACCAATAACCACGATGTTATTTATTTAACCGACGTTCAACTTCGCTAGGTCAAAATGGAGAAACACTTTGCTATGTCAAAATAGATTCTGATAAAAAAAACCTAAAAACTTTGCAACCCGACTCTTAATTCCAAACAATCCGTAAAAGCTGAACCCATCAATAACCAATAACCACGATGTTATTTAGAAAGAAAGAAAGAAAGTATTTTTAACGTCCACGAGGCTAAAAATAGCCTATGGGACAGATTGTTTTTCCATCTGACTTTTGTATTCGRCCCTTTTCCTGTGAAGTTTTACAATAATCGCTCCCAGCTTCTCAACACACTCTATGCTGAATAGATTATCCCAAGAATTAGCTGCTWGAATACCTGCATAATTTTCCCTGCTGTCTTTGAGGGCCTCACATTCTAAAATGAAATGTTTTTCTGTTTCCACTTTTCCGGACGAGCACAGAATACATATTCTTTCTTCCCACCTTTTTTTTGGTCTTTTCCAGCGCCCTGTTTCACAACGGAGTTGATGAGAATTAGTCCTTAACTGAGCAATAAGAATTTTGGATCTCCAAGAAATATTGGCCCCTATGTACGCCTTTTGCTGATGGTTATGAGTGGGGTTAGACTCTTCAATGTAGTACTTCTTCTTTCTCCCTAGCTCTTTCACCCAATTATGTTTGTGGAACTTATCCATAACAAAAGTTTTTATCTCTTTACTCTTTGTAGGACACATGCTCAAGCAAATGCCCCATTTACTAAGCCATTTATTATTTCGCTGCATCCAAGTCTTCTTTCTTTTGCACAATCTGTCACTAAACACTTATAACCACGATGTTATTTATTTTTATTTATTTAATCAGCGTTCAACTTCGCCAGGTCAAAATGGAGAAACACTTTGCTATGTCAAAATAGAGAAACATTGACGTCGGCGCCGTATTGCCCTTTCCACAGCCCACTTAATCCCAAAGCCAAGGATTCTTAGTTGGGTTGTTCCTCGTAATCCAGAAGAATAAGTAAAGGCCAAGGAAATTCTTCGTTGGGTTCGTCAAAAAGACGCTGCTCTACTTCCTGCTGCTGGTCCTGGAACTGGCTCAGGCACTTAATCCTAAAACCAAGGAAATTCTTCGTTGGGTCCGTCAAAAAGACGCTGCTCTACTTCCTGCTTCTGGTCCTGGAACTGGCTCAGGCACTTAATCCCAAAGCCAAGGAAATTCTTAGTTGTGTTGCTCCCCGTAATCCCGAAGAATAAGAAAAGGCCAAGGCAATTCTTCTCTACTTCCTGCTGCTGGAACAACTGAATCAGTTGCCGCGTCTCCTGAATCAACCAAAGCAACTGTAGCTTCATTGGCAGAATCCACAACAACATTCTTCAGGTTTGATTTCAAGAGCTTACTAACGTGCTTGAGGTTTCCAGTCTTATTAATTCAATCCCATCTGAACAATTCATCGTTTTTTTATTACAGAGACAGATAAACCCACAATTTGCCTGACATAGCTCGCTATAGAGATGACTTTGGTAGCAGGCTCGTATGAAAAATACATATTAGGATGGAGATTGAAACAGAAAAAGACGAAAAACAATGAAGAAGAGGGTTTTGGCCTTAAACCCATATTCACCTACCCAGCTCACATGGGTCCTATCAAATGCCTTGCAATGGCGGGCCCAGTGCTTGTAACGGGTGGCATGGATGACACCATCAAGATTTTTGACCTGGCTTCTTACTGTGAAATGGGTTCTCTTCTCCAACACACAGCTGCAATAACAAGCCTGTGCTTCTATGGAGATGAGTCATCTGTTAAGTCGGGAGGTTCTACTTGTCCTAGAAACCTGCTAAGCGGTTCCCTGGATGGTAATATCTGCATATGGGATTCAGACTTGTGGGTGCACTTGAAAACCCTGAAGGCCCACAAGAAGGGTGTCAATGATCTGTCCATACACCCTTCTGGGAGGCTGGCTCTGTCAGTTGGCAGGGATCACCAACTTAGCATGTTTGATCTTATTAAAGGGAGGTGTACTTTTAAATCAAATTTGCAGAAGGAGGCCACTGCTATAGAATTTAATTCCAAGGGAGGGGACATCTATTCTATGGTTATTGAAGATACTGTATCTGTTCACAATGCCGAGGATGCCAGGCTACTTCATTCTTTGCATCACAAGAAGAGAGTACTGTGTCTTGCTCATACCGAGGTGAGTTTTATTTCTTTTTCTCTGATATGATTTGGATGTCTGCATGGGCAATGGTTTTTTTGTATTTTTTTGACTGAAAGGCTTGAGCATTTGAACCATGTTCGGATGGAAAACGTGAAACCCACAAGGTGAAAGATTTTAACATCTGTCCATGTCATTAGGACCAGGTATCCTTTTGTGCAGAAGTCCAGCAATTGCCCTATGAAGTTGTCTAACCTTCTTGTAAAATGTAGTTTCAAACCAATATTCTAATTAAAATGTAGTTTCAAACAATTGATGAATCATAAATACTAAAACACATAAATGAATTGTTTTTTGAACAATCTATGTATTCTGGAGGTGTTGCAATCCAGTGTTGTCTTTTATATTTTCACTAGAGGCAGGGACGATTGGAAATGGTCAACCTGACGTCCTTAATTGTTTTTTTGGATAGAATGGATTGTTATTGACTGGTGGAGAAGAGCCAACCATTCGAGCATGGGATCTAGGGACTGGAAAGATTGCATTTTCTTTAGAGAATGTACACAAAAGTCGCATCAAAGGTCTTGCTGTGCTTGGATTGAAAAGTACTACTGAATCAGATGATAATTCTTATTTCATTGCATCAGCTTCATCAGATGGACTTGTGCGAGTTTGGGATGTAAGAATGTTAAACAGTGATAATCCAAGTCCTATTATAGAGACTGACTCAAAGGCAAGAGTAACTTGTCTGGCTGGATGTACCTTAAAGAGTAAGAGTTTTCTTTTTATGTATTAAAATCTATTATTTAATATTTTTTCTTGACCTTAGCACGTGGCAGTCTTGCAAAATGCACTTTAAGAATGTTATGCATTTTTTTGAAAATTTTCAAATTTACTTGTGTTCTAACGTTTAACTTTCATGTGCTATGTTTAGGGGTTAAGAAATCTCCACCATTAGTTTCAGAAGGAAAGGTGCTATTGGATAACCAGGAAACGGCATTAGGTTCTACTGAGACACAGAATGAAAGCAAAGATAAGGATTTTTCAGTTGCTGGGATTGCTGATGATAGTAAACCTGAAAAGATATCACGTATTGCATTGAAAAAGAAGAAATTCAAGAATGGCCTAGGTATCAAGGGCAAAAAGGGCATGAAGTTTAAAGGTATCAAAAGCAAAAAATAGTTATTATGTGCCATGTTCTTCTGCTGTTATTATTTTTTTCAATTTTCATTGTCTTGAGCTGTAGCTTGTGGAGTTGTACATTGGTAATATATTCTTCTTGAACAGATTCTTAGGACATGCAGGCCTTCACAAATCCATATTTTTTTCTCAAAATTAGTAATTTGGCAATTGCATCGAGTACTGCATAAGAACCATCTGTGGCCAGTGCGGACCTCCCAAGCTATGAGTCCAGATTAATGTGTATACTATAGCTGCTGTTATATTGTTTCACTGGCTCTCTTTGGGGAGTGAACAAACTTTCTTGCTCGAAAATGTCTGTTTCAGATTCTGGGCATAAACCTTCACCTGTAACAACAACGACGTTATCATGGTTTGATACATCATCAACAAATGCCATCCAAACGTGTGTCTCAGCTGTCATTTTCAGAGGCTGCCCATGTACTGTCTTGTCCCCAAAAATGTAGAAATCAGCAACTGATAACTGCTCTTGTTGTTAATCTGCAATACCCCTGCTGTCTTCTGTGTGGCCAGCAATGCCAATCCCATCAAGTTTCGGGCTGAGGAATCTTTCAACAATAGCATTGTCCTCATTGGATTCTTCACCAAACTCCAAATCTGTAACACCATCTTGAATGGGGCAGCCAATAATGTCCTCATCAAAAACATGTACATCATTCCCCAAAATAATGCTACTCATCATCACTGAAATTTCGTGTGATGCCGTTATCACAGTGTTTATACATCTGCTCTTCATTTTCCTTGGGACAGCAGAAGATTCTTCCTCTTGAATGCCTTTGTTACCTTCAAACAGATCGAGAAGTCCCTCCTCCTGGTGGTCATTGTCAAATTCTGGTGGTCGCAACATATACAACTTACACCTGTTCTGCTTCAAATATGAGGCCTGATCCAGGTCAAATTCTGCTTGCCAATTCTGTGTCAATAGCTGTGGGAAATTGTGCTGTTGGGGATAACTATCAAACTGGGGTAATCCACTGAAACACAGTACATATGACTAGCCCCTGCCTTGCTCAAAATTAATGACCAATTGTTCTCTTTCTTCATTGGAGTAGTCTGTATCATCACCATCTTCCATGAAAGCAAAACTGTTCTCTGCTGGGTGGTTATCAGAATATGGTTGTTCATGGAAGTATGACATATAAGATCTGCCTCTACTCCCGTTTCTGAGCAAAACATGGTTTTGCTGCATGGTCAGGTTCTCCACAATCAAGAGCAGCAAACAAGTTTTCTTTATGAGAAACATCCTTTTGACTCATGTAAGCAGTGTCATCATTTATTTCCTCCTGGACAGAAAACAAATCATCACGGTTCTGTGTCAAGCACTCCTCAAGATTGCTGTTGTAGTGTTCTTCTGAGACTGCAGTTCCCTCTTCATTGGTGCCAGCATGGCTGCCCTCTTCAAGTTCTGGGGTCAAAATTCCTTCTATGTCAGCAGATTTATCACCACAGTAATCAGCATGAATGTCCTCGGAGCCTTGAACGGTATCGCTTCCATGACTGTCTTCTTTCTCTAGGAAAACCTCATCATCATCGTTCTGTTCATTACCTTCAAAAAGGCTAAGAAGGCCCTCCTCCTCTAGGGCTGTCAACAAGTCCTGGTACGTGTCTTCGAATTTCTGAGACTTAGGACCCCAGTGCTTGAGAAATTCTTCAACAAAGATTTTGAGGGAGGGGATGCTCTTAGGGCTGCAAAAGCGCTTGACCCAGTATTGTTGCTTTCGTCCCAGTAAGCATACAAATGACCTGATCAAGAGGTCCTCATGTCTTCCTTCGAATGTGGATGCATACCTTACTAGTGACAAGACATGCTTGACAGCATGACAAGGATCATTGTTGAATCTTGGGAGATTCTTATCATATTTTGGTGGGGGCTTATTTGGGTACCCTAGGATGTCCTTAATATCCAGAGCAGGGTACATTTCATGTAACTCCCAAGTAGCCATCTTTCATCATGTGCAAAATTTAACATGAGAGCTTGACAATAATTGAAATTCTCGTACCTTATCACAATGGAGTTGCCAAGGTGAGTAGCAGATGCCTTCACAATGATGCTTGTCTCACTTTACAAGCACAAAGTCTTCAAAATCTGTAAGAACAAGGTCTTCGTTCTTCCAGTGGAATCGCCAGGAGAAGATCTTCAAAGTTGAAAAACTCCTCCGATGTCGTCTTCCAGGAAAACATACTTTGTCCCCGACAACGACGCCAAAATGTTATCCCACGGATCCACACTTGTTGAGCTAAAGTTTGAAAGCTGAAGTGCAATCCTGCGTAACTGAGAGGGAAGGCCACTATCACCTCAACAATCCCTCTTTCACTTCTGGCCAGCTCTCCTCCGGCTCAAGGGGGGATCTTTGGATTAACATCGCTAGGACTGAGGGCAAGGACGCTTACGATGGAGAGTGAAGTCTAGGAAAAATGAGTTTGGGTAGCTTTAAAGTGTTTTGAGATAAGTAATTGGAAGTCTGAAGGTCAATGTCTTTTCATTGGGCATATGGGGTCAAGCGGGAAACACTTGGAGGTTGAACTAGATGAAGAGGAAGAGGTAGAGTCTACTTCCTGAGACGCCAATATGTTCGTGCCTTAGGTAAGACCTTGAGGTGGGCCTTTGGGTTAGACTTTGAGGAAAAGGGATCTAGGGCTGCAACATGTTGGGCCCTAGATGTCGTCTCCCTTCTTGAGGCTTCACTTAGATCAAGGATTAAATCGCTAAGGTTAAAACCCTAAGGTGCAAGCACGTTTGGGCCTTAGGTTTCTAACCCTAGCAAGGACATCTCACAAACTTGGCCAAATAGAACCTCGTGAGGAAGAGAAGCACTTATGTCTTCCTCCTAGGGTTTCAACAAGACAATGAAACTTGCAACAAAATAGCAATTAACACCTTCAACATTAGCAAGAAACAAGAAATTGCAAGAAATTGCTTACTCCTTCCAAGTAGCCAAACCATTCAAACCCTAGTTGCAGAAATATCCATCCAAGAGAGCAATAACCATCCGCAAAATAATCCTTCTCCAAAAGTGCGCCCAAGTATGAGATGTTCCAATAAAATTACAAGAATTCTAGACTTCACAAGGGAAAAATCCCTTGAGTTGTGATGATCCAAATGAAAGGAGATGCCATTCTATTTATATGGAAAAGCTCAACCTCCTCTCTAAATAAAATAATAATTTTTAATCTAAATTTGCACTAATTCAGCCTAAGGAGGGGCAAGAGCCCTCTTCACTAATTAAAATAATGTAAATGATACAAAATTTGGGATTTTCTTGCCACTTGTACAAAATCAAGGGGCCTAAACCCCTCAAAAGGTGACGCATCATCAAAAATGTCCTTTTTCCTGTAGCGTCCAGCCTACAAATGTTGAGAAGTGTAACTCAGAAGGTCTTCACCATGTGTAGCGTCCTAGCATGGAGGAGGACAACGAAACTAGCCAAGTTGATGGATTAATCTCTTTCCTAGAGTTTTACTTAGGAAAAAGTACTTTAGATGTGTTATATTTTAATGTTGACTTATTTAGCACTTTTTCCAAAGTTAAAAGTTAAAATAATTTAAGTGATGGTTCTTTTAATCTTGGCCATTCATCTCATTGAGAGGATGAGGGTTGATCTCAGCCCTTGATCTCTTTGGAGATAGGGTTTTCGCTTGCTCATTGAGATAAAAGAAATCGACTTGGTGGTTGGGCGTGTCTTTTGAACAAAGAGGGTGAACTTTAGCATGGAGAAGGAGTTTGCTTGAGGGTTTGTTGGAGAAATTTTGCAAAGAGGACGAAGGAGAATTTTACAGGAGGATTGTCTAGCTTCCTTAGCATTTTGCAGAGGCCAATACTCAGATCTGAAGGATTCGCTGTATAGGGTGACACAGGTAGTCGTACGATTGACGCAAAGGCTTGCATAGGGGTTATTTCTCAGTCATTTTAGTTCGTTGGTTTGGTATAGGGTCGTACAATTGTTTTGGAAGTGTATTGTTGGGTTTTACTCAGGCATTTGATTGGATCGATCCATTTGTAAGAGATCTCTATATTCTTTCTGCTGCATAATAATAAAATCCACAAACTGAAGAACGAGTTTTCCCACATTGGATTTTTCCCGGGGTTATTTTACCCAAAAATACTTGTGTACTTCATGTGATGTGATTGCTGTTGTCTTCTACATTGTTCCTAGATTTATTTTCTGCTATGCTTTTTAATTTTGCGAAGAAACCTAGCAGTAACCTTAGAAAGAACAATTTCAAAAAATTAATTAAGTGCTAAGTGATTTATGAGTGGTATATTGTTGGAGTTTTCTGGTTCACCTTGCTCGGTTTTAGTGGATTCACATGGTATTAGAGCGGTATTGTTGAAGGAACAACATCAGAGTTTTGGTTTTAAGGCAAATTATTTCAGACCTGTAGTAAGGAAAGGTTCAGATTTGCAAAAAAAAAGAACGGTTCAGATCTGCAAAAGAAGGGTTTATTACAACACAAAATTAGTAAGGCAGCATCAGGGTTTGGACAAAGACACTTTCAAAATGGCCATGACCTTGAGAATGGAGGATAGACTTCAAGGTGCTCAAAACTTTGCCACCCGAAAGGAAAGGGTTACATGATCTTGGATGTCAATGGTGTCCTTGAGCACATTGCAGAGATGGCAACAACTCCCATGGATGCAGCGTTGTTGGGACCCTGGAAGAAGGGTAAGGTTAAGGCTAAGAGCATAATCCTTGATGGGGTAAAGGATCACATAATCCCACGCCTCACAGGGAAAACACCCGCTAAGGATATGTGGGCTACCTTGAGTGGCCTTTACCAGAGTAAAAATGAGAACAAGCTTATGGTGCTTCGGGAGAGGATGAGAAGTACCAAGATGGAAAAGGGCGAAAGTGTGGTTCAATACCTCACACGCCTTACACAGATTAGGGATGAGCTTGCAGCAGTTGGCACAAAGACAAAGGATTCTGAGTTAGTACGTGTAGCCCTGAATGGCTTTTCAAAGTCATGGGACACGTTTGTGCATGGAATTGTAGCTCGGGAGAAACTCTTTGATTGGCAGTGTTTATGGGATGATTTTGTGCAGGAGGAGATTCGCCTTGGTCAGGCGAGTGGATCATCTACAGGGTCTCAAATTGTGGATGAGGAGGCTTTAGCTCTTGCAAGCAAAGGCAAGGAAAAGTCTAAGAAGAAGGGCTCCGAGAGTGGAGTAGGTGGAAAAAAGAAAAACATTGACTTCTCCAAAGTCAAGTGTTTTAATTGTCACAAGTTAGGACACTTTTCCTCACAGGGTCCGGAAAAGAAAAAGAGTAAGCCACAGATGGCAGCCTCTGCAGGAGTAGAGGAGTTTTGCAAAAGCTTTGAGGAAGATTTCTGCCTTGTTGCATGTATGTAGAGCTCAAATGTCACAGATGTTTGGTATGTGGATAGTGGTGCTTCTTGTCATGTGACTGGGTGCAAGGAGTTCTTTAGTAGATTGCAGGAGGGAGGCGTGAACATTCATATTGAGCTGGGAGATAATGCGTGCTATAAGGCGCAAGGCATAGGCACTGTGTCATTTCAGAGTGAGTCGGGTAAACCACTCCGCTTTGCTGATGTATTGTATGTTCCCGGTCTTACCAAAAACCTCGTTTTAGTTTCGACCCTGGAGGCTAAAGGGTTTGAGGTGATCTTCCGTGGAGGAAAGGTGTACATTAGACCAAAGGGGTCTACGACCAAGATGGATAAGGTGATTGGGGTTCGCAATGACAAAGTGTACAGATTACATTTTGAGCGAGCAAAAGCATTAGTCAACAACAACACAAATTTGGGTGAGTTGTGGCATAGATGGAGGGGGCATCTACATTTTGGTGCATTGGGGCATTTGAGATAGGCAGTTACAGGAATGCCTCAGGTTGCAGCAGAGAGGCATGACCCTTGTAAGGATTGCACTTTGTGCAAATATGCCCGCAGAGCATTTCCACCTAGTGAGCGTAGGTCCAAGGGGATCTCGGATCTAATCCATTCAGATGTTTGTGGTCCTATGAGTGTGCAGTCATTTAGTGGCTTTAGCTACTACGTGATATTTATTGATGACTACTCTAGGAAGGCCTGGATATATTTCCTTAAGACCAAGGATGAGGTCTTTGATAGGTTCAGGGAGTTTAGAGCTCTAGTGGAGAATCGGTTTGGTAGGAGGATTCAGGTACTTAGATCGGATAATGGGGGTGAGTACACCTCTAATGAGTTCGTGGAGTATTGTGCTGCTGAGGGTATTAAGAAGGAGCTCACGGTTCCTTATAACCTGCAGCAGAATGGAGTGGCAGAACGCAAGAACATGACCATAGTGGGTGCAGTGCGTGCGGTGATACATGATCAAGGGTTACCAATGTTTTTATGGGCAAAGGCCCGTCACACAACTGTATACATACAAAACAAGAGTCTCCATACCATTTTGGGGAAGTTGACACTCTAGGAGGTTTATATAGGTACAAGGCCATATGTGAGTCATCTTCGCATCTTTGGAAGTGTCTGTTATTGTCATGTCCCTTCAGAGAAGAGGACAAAGCTGAACCCCATAGGAGAGAAGGGGTTACTGGTTGGTTACAGTGAGGTCTCCAAGGCCTACTGCATCTTTGTGCTAGCACGCAGGAGGATAGTGGTATGCATGGATCTGCAGTTTGTGGAGGAGCGAGCTTTGAGGAGATCTAGAGATATGCCAACACAGATAGAGGACTAGTAGGGGTAGGACTCGGGGTAGAAGAGTGAGGAGGCACAGGTACAGAGTATAGGGTCACAAGCACAAACACAGGATACAGGTGTTGGCAGGGAGACTAGTGGACAGGACAGTCATGACACCGATGAGGAGGATGAGTAGCGTGTGGTTGTTCAACAGGATGTAAACGCTAGGCCACGACCTAAGTGGTATAAGTCCACATTTAGTGATTCCTGTTAGGTAGGACCTCTAGAGAGATCTTTCAAACATAGTAGACCACCAAATAGATTCAGGTATATGGCACTCATGACAGAGCTTATAGATGCCGAACCTTCCACTTATGAGCAGGCTGCACAACATGGAGTGTGGCAGGAGGCCATGATGGAGGAGTATGTCTCCATTATGAAGAACAATGTATGGGAGGTGGTGCCCAGGGCAGAGGGCACATGGGTGATTGGTTCCAGATGGATATACAAAGTCAAGCATGCGGCAGATGGAAGTGTGGAGAAGTATAAGGCGCGCTTCGTAGCCAAGGGGTTTGCACAGAAAGAGGGAGTCGCATTCATCAAATGGACGTGAAGACTGCCTTCCTCAACGAAGTTATTGAGGAAGAAGTCTACATTGTGCATCCTAAGGGTTTTGAGGTTGAAGACATGGATACACATGTTTGCAAGTTGAGACGAGCCTTGTAAGGGCTTAAGCAGGCACCTCAAGTGTGGTACTCGAGGATCGACAGTTATTTGAGAGAGATGGGTTTCCAGCAGAGTGAGATTGATCCAAACCTCTATTTTCTAGCAAGTGAGGTGCCTTTCATACTGGTTCTTTATGTTGATGATCTCTTTCTTATTGGAGATGAGCAACTGATTGCAGACTACAAGGCCAACCTTGTAGCGGAGTTTGAGATGAAAGACCTTGGTTTGATGCATTACTTCCTTGGTCTGGAGGTTTGGCAGGAGGTTGGGCGCTTCTTCTTGGGACAGGGGAAGTATGCA